>CAKAOJ020000001.1:11067500-11125000 GCA_916701645.2 Sebastolobus alascanus | reverse complement strand
TGCCGTAAATGTCGAAACAAAAACTGTTCAGTGTTTTAATTTAAAAGGTATTTTATAACCCCGAATAAAATATTTTAAGGTTATATCTCAGAAGAGTCGGTTAAAATCGGAGGAAAGCATTTTTAACCTATTCAGTAATTGTAGAAAAATGATCGACAGCTGTACTGGAAACCAGAAACACCCCTTATTAATGCTGCATAACATTAAAAATATTATTAAAATGTTGACCGCCTAAACTTGTGTGTGTGTTGTTCAGTGTGAGAAGATGCTGGAGCAGTACGAGGAGGTTGTGGAGGACTGGTACTTCCATCATCAGGATCAGCGGCTGGAGAACTTCCTCTGTGAGAAGCACGTCCTCAAGACGTCAGAGCAAGGTACAGATGATGACGACGCGTGAGCCAAAGAAAGTGGCGTAAGCTAGTTACACTCCAATGCTGCTTCGAATGGTTTAAAGTCACCTCAGCTTGGGAGCACATTCGCTAAAGTCTTATCCAACATTCTAGCTACACATATTCAAAGGCTATTAAATAAAACTTTCCGTGAGAGTAGTCACATGTACACATAAACTCACTCAACATCAATAGTGAACTCAGCCCACTCTTCTTGTAGCTCAAACCACCTCTCATGTGTTTGTTTTTTTTTTCCTCTCCCTGTCTCAGAATGTATAAAGGAGGCGTGGAAAGGAGACATGGGGACCAAAGGAGGGGCCAAGGAGGCGGAAAGCGACGGCACAGAGGAGGAGGGAAAAACGCATGACGCTGGGGAGCTGTGAGGAAAACATTGTCAAAAAGGGAAATGCAGAAGACAACAGAATAACCTCAATATTAGCGTTTGGCTGCAAACTGCAAAGAAATGATGCATTCTTGCCGAATCTTGGTTCTACAGTTTACAATGGGGGTTATGATCGTGTGAAACGATGCTTTATAGACTTTAAGACTGCATTTCTCCTGTTGTTTTTATATGAACGGTGTCAGCCTTTTAAGGACTGTAGCACCTTTTTTAAAACTCTGAAGCCTTTGCCATTAATATCTGAGACCTTTACAGTGTTATATGATGTGCTCACACTGTTACACCTCTCCTTATGCCGACATAATATGGCACATATCAGTATTTTTTACCCAAAATTACAGCCTTTAAATGCAATATGTACAGTTTTTCAATGTGAATAAAAATGCGTTTTTATAACACTTTTGGATATTTAGTTGTTTTTTTTCTGCATTTTGTTACAGAAAAATGCCCTAAAATAACATGAAAGCACATTTTTTTTTCAGTCAACTCTTGTGTGATTGTTTCAGTGATGCAGCAGATCACTCATCAAGGATGATGAGTCTCAGGTGTGTTCCTCTGCTCATGTTGACAGCCACATTGAGATCAGAGGAAACAGTTTTCAATGCAACACCACAATGCCTCTCACTTCTGTGTACTTTACCCTTTATATTCTGTCTAAATTAGTGACAGTTCGCTGCTACACTTATCAAACCGAACCTCTTTTTCTGTCCTTCTCTGAACTGGCCGCCCTTGAAGCAGCAGAATATTTGCCTCAGACGAACAAACCTCACTTTGGGGATCCTGTCGGAGAACACAAGGTCAAGACATTTGAGTTGAAATGTCACGAGGACAGCATCGAGGTGGTGATGAAAGCTTATCTGTTTGACCCCGGCCTGCCTGTGGAGCCCACGCACTTGAGGCTGGGACCTTTCGGTGCCGCACGAGATCAGTGCACGGCCAAAGTGTCTGGAAACGGGGAGTACGTCATCAGAGCACCTCTGACTGAGTGTGGGAGTGAAGTGACGGTTGGTGAGCCTCTTGATTATCTAAATATAATGTTGGTTTTACTGTAATGTTGATATAAAAGCACTAAAACCCAGCTGGATTGCTGCTTAATGCTGCCATCTAGTGGTTTTATATTGATAATGCTTTGTGTTTCTTTAAATCTGTTCTTAGTTCACCCAGAGTGCTGTGCTGTACAAAAACCTCCTGCTGTACTCTCCTCCTCCTCCATCGTCACCTGGAGACGTGGTGCAAGCAGATGGAGCTGCTATTCCAGTCCAGTGTAAATATGGAAGGTGCTTTTACGCAAACAAAATGGTCTCGGATGCTGTTTGTAATTGGTAGAAAAGCAATCAAACTTTATTTAAACCGAAGGTACAAAGTGTTTTAAAGGACAAGAGGGAGATAAAAGACAGAGAACACTATTATACTGTATAAAATAAAGGGAAGTAAGTGTAAAACCTTCAAAGTAAAAGTTCTAAAATCAAGAAAAAGCCATAGGAAACAGTGATTTATAGTAGTAATTTATATTTCTCTACATATATTATGTTATATATTTTAGCATTATGTACATAATTTACATGTTACATATTCCTTTTTTTCTATTTTTCTTATATTTCTTTATGCTTTTGTATAAGAGCAACTGCAACGTCCCAATTTCCAAGTATTTCTGATTCTGATACTGTTTCTCTGAGACTTAGCAGCTGGTTTTTCGAGAGTCGAGGAGCAACAAGAGCAAAATCCACTTCACCTTTATGTTTTCAGCCTTAAAGGATAGATTCACACCTTTTCTAGTCCGTCGTAAAACTCAAATGCCTGTATGTGCATTGAAATTTCATTCCTCCTCCTGTCTAGAGATCCCCTCTTAAGGCCATTTTAATTAATATAGCGCTGGGGGACAAAACAGACTGAGGTCAGAGGGCATAACGACTCCTTAAAGCTGACCAAACCGACACATTTCTATTATTTTCATATTGAACTGTGAGTGAGACAATCGACAACACCCCATACTGTGCTGAATAAAGGTGGCCATACATTCACTTATGCTTTAAAAAAGTTATATTTTACTTTAATTCATTCATTTGTTATGAATTAGGCCATTTCTACTATTGATTATTCACTTTCCAACTAGTTTGTGGAATAGAAATGGAAAGTGATTATGTTAAAATCCCTCTACCTTGCAGGAGGTACACAGTGAGCAGCGGGGCCCTGAAACCAACCTGGAGTCCCCCGATCTCCATCCAGTCAACACATCTGGACCTGGACTTCAACCTCAGGCTCATGACGAGTGAGTTGGTTTCAGTCTGGTCGATAAATAATCTCCTATTTACTCTAAAAATGGCCAATAGCATTTAGGACAACGAGGTCAACCTGTTACTACTGTATGTGTAACCAAACACATTTCTTATCCATAATAGCCAAATGCTTTATTAAAATCCAAGTTATAGCCCTGCCCCCAAAAATGCTCAATTCACAGAATAGATCTGTGTTAAAAGAGGTGAATTTCTTTCTGTACTCACTGGCAAATAAAAGTTATATTTTCCTGAATGAACCATTAAACTTGCACATATTTTTTTGGATGTGTCTTATCATTCCTCAGATGACTGGAGCAGCGAGAGAACGTCATCCGTTTACTTCCTGGGTGGCATGGTCAACATTGAGGCCTCTGTAGATCATCATCACCTTCCTCTTCGTCTGTACGCAGACAGCTGTGTGGCTACTCTGACCTCCGATGTGAACTCTTCCCCCAGATACCCCTTCATTCACCACCGGGGGTGAGTCCTTAATGTCTGCGGTGGTTCCTGCAATTAATTTTCCAAATTAACTTCCTTTGAACGCATTTTGGTGGTCCACACTGCCGCCATAAATCTGTTCAGTCTCTGCATCCCACTCTTATAAAACGCACCCAAATTACTGGTTAAATCTGATAAGGATATGTCTGCTCTTTGCAGATGTTTTGCAGACTCACAGCTGGACGGCTCCAGCTCCCGTTTCCTGCCCAGAGTCCAGGACCAACTCCTCCAGATTCAACTGGAACCTTTCCTCTTCCACCAGGACCGCAGGCGCACTGTCAGCACTGGTTTCACATGTTTTTTTATTTATATGTCTACAGTATGAAGAAAACTGCCTCAGTGTGTGTCATACTGTCTCCTGTAGATTTATATAACATGTTACCTGGAAGCAGAGCTCATTTCAAACGAGGACCCAGTGAAAAAGGCTTGTTCTTTCATGAGTGGGAGGTCGGTTTTAATTCACTGTTTTATACTTCTTCTTTGTGTCCACCATTAAAAAAAAATGCTGAATTTATTCTCAAAAACGTGTGACATATAAAAGATATAATCATAAATATTTTGTATCCATCAGGTGGAGGTCAGTGGATGGTGATGACCGTGTCTGTGAGAGCTGCAGCAGCATTAAAGAGACTAATCACAGCAGCAGTGCCAAGTTCAACCACAAGAGGGCGGTGAGGAGCAAAACAAGGCACAGACAAACTGGTATATCATGTAATACGTGTTACTACTCGTACTGTAATCAGTACTGAAGAGTGTGTATATAAAAAGAACAGCCAGTATGTGATTCATAATATGATCAACTGATTACATTAACTCAGATTTTCTGTCCTTGCAGAGCGAAACGGGGAAACCAGTTTGGGTCCAATGATATTTCTCCCTTTAAAGCGAACTACAGTGGGAAAACACAAACATCTGTATTAAAGTGACTGAGTTTAATAAAAATGTTTAAGCACCTGTGACATGTTAGAAAAACTTCATTGTCTTAATGTAGACGAGAGCGGGGGTGGTCCTGGCACAACTTCACCATTTACAAAAAAATAGAATAAAAAAGATAAAAAATAAAATAAAGATAATAATATTGAATGTTGTTGTTGTTGTTGTTGTTGAAAGTGCTTTACATGGTTTAACCAGGATTAAAATATTTCAGGGCTGCAATGAGGCAAATTAAAAAAGAAAAAAAAAATTAAAAATAACAGGGAATAAAATACTAAACAATAATATAAAATAAAAATAATAAAAAAAAAAAAAAACGGTTAAATGATTCTTAATGCTACAAGTGTTGCTGGAGATTTTACACTTTATGTTTTATTTGCAGACTAAACCTGCAGATGCATCTGAAATATCAATGTGCTTTCTACATTTCTTTTATTGTAATGAAACTCAGCTGGATGTTGGAATATTTGCACAATTAGATCTATATCTAATAATCATTGAATAAACAGTTTGCAGGTGTAACGATAACAGATAATCTCCAAAAACAACATATATTTCAGGGAGTTCTGTGCTTTTTTGGCAACTTTTTATTAGCCTTTTTTTCTCAGATGGTGGTTACTGTATTTTTGCTGGACTCCTGTTTGAAGCTTTTACCAGTATTCATGTGACATTATACTCACCCATATCCAAGTTTGCAGACCGTACTGCCTGATATTCATGCCACTGTTGGCTGATGAAAGAAATCTAAGTGGTCAGTCTGATTGCTTTCATCATAGCAGCTTTCATCTTTGCGAGATGCATCGATTCAATTCAATGTAACCAAATTTTATTCTAGTAGTCGCAATCTGGCTGGTAAAATCAGTCAAACAAAGGCTTGAAATATGTAACCACTAATCAAAATTGTTATCCATGTGTGGTTCCTATTTCAACCTTGCATGACCCAACTTTAAATACAAACGTCTGTCAACACCACTCTTTTCAAATGCATTGCATGCTTAACTTCTTTTGTTGATAAAACTCCTGCTAGACACCAATACAAGACCATACATAATCATTGTATCCTATTATACAGGCAGCTTATAATGTGTTGAAGTGATTTTGTAATTTCCTTTTAATCTTTAATGGAGAAAGTTTTGTTTCCTTTTGTTGGACAAGCTGCGTTCCCTCCAATTTGTTTCTCATTTAACAGTAAAACAAAAGAACTTTTCAGACTGCATTGATTTTTGCGCTATTACTTTATTTGTCAAGGTGGATAATGGACAGAAACGAAAATGTTTTGTACAAACAGGTGGTTGCTATTGGCTAACAAACGTCCCCGGGGTGCATCTCAGACCTTCAGGCTACCAGGATGCTCCACAATGATAGATGCATAACCTGATAAATGCCTGTTGGGATCTCTGAATTTCCAGCTTGCTTTACTCTTCACTTTTGATCCTTAACCGCAGCAGGTTAACTTGCAGTTTATTGGGGAGTTTTCCTTCACGGTAGAACAACAGTCTGCTCCCCATCTCCGCATAGCACCTGTCAACACTCAGACAAAATGAGGGAAGGCTTGGAAAAACAAAAACATTGCATTTGGATTCATGGCAACCGGGATAATCTGCCACTCTGTTCTTTTTGCCAACCGTGTTTTAGAGCCAAAGCCTTCAGTCAATGTTGTTGTTTTTTTAACAGACATCTGTCTTGTTGTGTTTAAACAAAATCATAATAGTTACCAGCAAGGGAATACCAAGAACAATGCCAATTTTGTGTGTTTTTAATGCTAAATTTTAGTGTCCAGAGGTGATCATCCGGATAAGAGAAACCTGTTGCGGGTCCAGGACAGTTTGTGTCAAAAGTCTGTCCATCGTTTCCTTCCTCTCCATACTGCTGTGTACACTGGAGAAGGTCAGAGGCGAGGGAACATGAGCTCCTTGAAGATGTACTTCGATGACGGGGGGCGACCCCTGAAATGGACAGGACATGTGAGATACACCTCCACGTTAATAGAGGATCTTCTTACAGCCTCTGAACCTGGATGTCCTGAGGTAAAACACACAGTGAATTGTGCTAATTTATTTAATCTAATTGATAAAGTTTTTAAAGGCTTGGACGAAAACATCAGCTAGACGAAATCAAAGACTTGATGGGTATAACCACTGTGGCACAGTTATTTCTTTATCTCATCACTGGATTTTTTGTTATGTATAAAACAAATTTGAATAAAATCTAAAACTCTCAAAGCTCGGAAGATTCTCTTTCTCCAGTATTGTGCAATGATGATGTTGTTTGGCCTTTTTTGCCATAATTTTTTGGTTCGTTTGAAGGTTTTTGCACATGTGTATACAACAGTGTCATCTGCATACATTCGTTATCGTTAATATATAGACTAAATGGTAGGGGGCCTAACACTGATCCTTGGGGTACACCCATCCATCCATTTTCCATCCATCCATTTTCTTCTGCTTATCCGGGGCCAGGTTGCGGGGGAAGCAGGCTTAGCAGGGAATTCCAGACTTCCTTCTCCCCAGCAATGTTTTCCAGCACTTCCTGGGGGACCCCGATGCGTTCCTAGGCCAGACGAGATATATATGAATCGAATCCAAAAGAGTTGTGAAACCTCGCCCGGAAAAGGGAAACCGGGGCCCCCCTTCTGGCGCCAGACCTGGGAGGGGAGCTCTCCGGCGAGCGACTGGCTGCCGGGCCTTGGGGTCGGATGCAGTGTGAGCAGGGCGGCAGGCAAAGGCAGGGATTTAGGCGTGCTGATCCCCGGAATCGCAGACTGGCTCTAGGTACGTACACCCATTATCTTCAATAATATTTCCTTTGCTCTGAGTTGAAAAGTTGGGTCCCTCCTTAAAAGATTATTAATATTCTTCCATATTAATTTACTGTTACCTTTTGCCTCATTCATTAGATTGAGATAAAGGCCAGATTTAGCTAATCTCCTTTGTTGCATAACTTTGTTTCTCAACACATCTTTATCTGTACCACAGAGTTTTATTTATACCACGTTAGATTACTTTTACCCTTGCCTACCTACACTTTACTTATAAATCTTTCCCTTACAGAATTACTTCTACTTTACATCATTCAGTTTATGGTACCAAAATATGCATTTAAGTTTTCTTTTTCAGCCAATTAGACTGTTGTCAGGCCATTAAATAGGCGTTATCAGCGCTTTAAGCCCCATAGATGTGGGTCAGTAGAGGCCTACTACACCCAATAGTAGGTTTCATCATCTATTCACATGATAGATCACCAAAACAAGGTGTAAAAGAACACGACAGTGACCGTAGTAATCGTGACAGGAGCAGAAGCGGAAGTTAGGCACGATCTCTTTGTGTTTACAAGAGATAAGTTTCACTTTCACTTTTGAAACGTAGTTATTTTAATCCAAAACACGATGTTTTTCCCTAAACTTAACTGTTTTTGTTGCCTAAACCAAAAGAGGCCTTTTTGTTTGTGTTCAAAACATAGCGTTTCATTCAGTTTTAGGAGTTATAATGTGTTGCTTTTAAGTTTCACAACGTAGTAGGCCCCTACTGACCCATATCTATGGTGCTTATAGCAACCGATAACGCCTATTTAATGGCCTGACAACAGTCGAAACAGGTGCCTTTTTAGAGCATTCATGGCGTTTCTTTGCTACTTTAATTGAAAAATAAATGTCGACTGTGGATGCAATAAATATATTTTCTATATATTGCATCTTCACATTCTTATCTGATTATTAAACCACAGTACAAGGCCACATTGTTGCACTTTACATATTTAAGCACAGTTAATCCATCAAGTAGACGCCCAAGTATTGTGAAATCTGCTCTTATTCTGTCACAGTGCGGCTCAATATTGACTTTTATAATTACACCTCCATGGTATTTTGTTTATTATGATGGGAGTCTCTGAGCACACCCTTAGCTGCAGGGTGCAAACGTCTGGCAGCGCGAGGCACCTGTCAAGGACCTCCTGAAGTGTTTAATTAAGCACTTACACATTTTGTCATATAATTTTTAGCGATGATTTCTGTTATCAATTTGTGTTATTTGACTCATTCTTTAAATGGTACCAATTCTGGTCCCACCCAGCTCTCTTAAATCTCTTGTGCCTTTGTGTTTATGCTGCCAGAGTGCAATATTGACACATAAACGTGCTGTTTCACCCCTCAATTTACTTTATTGCACTTGTCCTGCGTCCAAGGATAGCATTTCTAAACTGCACTGTAACTCCTACACACACTCACACAAAGCACACCTGGGGAAACATTCCTCGAGGGAAGTCATCAATCAGTTTTATGGCTTTCTCTGGGAAAGTTTCCTCCTCTCCAATCAAGCGTCTTCCCTCCCTCCACCCTCCACCCTCCACCCTCCTCCACCTCCTCGATTCTCTTTCTTATATTTCCATCTGTATCAGTTTTGGTTCACATCTGAGAACGATCCACTCCACACAATTAACTTCAACCATTTTTCTTATTCCACCGAGGGATAATTGGAGCAAACTGGGGAGTGAGATCTTTGCCTGGACGATACAAGATAAGACTATTACAACTGGATTTCCTCTGTGTGCTCAATTTGCCCGCCAGTGGTAATAAACCTGAAGGTGGTGAAGATCTACACAAGGTAAAAAACAAATGTCCTTGAAATGTTGAAGTTTTATTTTAAAGAGGAAAAACTTGCCTTGAAAGTTGAAAAAGAGAAATGCCTCTTGTCTTCAGATCTTGTCAGCAGCTCAACCTGTTGCAGGAACTGTTTCCCCTCAAGTGTGTTGCGCTGGTTTGTCTCCAGAGCTTTAACAACAAACTCAATTTTCGGATAAATGATGATACTCAGCATGCCATCAAGTGTCTTTAACATGTTACAAGTGGTGGAAGAAGTATTCATTCATACTTAAAGGCCCTGAAAACCGATTTCTTCAATAAGCTTCTTATCATGAGCAACAGGATCCAACAAGACACAATTTGATACCAAAGTTTTTGGTTATTTCAACAGAGAGATTTTTATATATTTGTGTTTATACTAGTCTTGATTGATTTTAAGTGGGCGGGGATTTGTTGGAACAAGCTGATGTCACATGCCTCCATGCACCAGGATTAACGTAATGTGATTTAGTGATGTTTGATTTCAGTTGTGACCTTGCTGTTTTCCACAGTCCTGATTAAGTCGTTTTTCTAGAGTTAAATGCTTAATAAATCATTTTTTTTCCCTTAGGTTATAATATGTCAAAGTTTTGTCGACAGCTTGCTCTAAGAGCTGACTGTTGAGACTCGTTCTTTACTAGAGAATAACTGTTACCATCATTATTGAACAGCATTTTGATCAAGTATACTGTGTATCATAAGTAAAATATTTTGATGTTGCAGAAAAATAGTTATGATTTGAACTTACATTTTCAGAGCAAGAAATGTAAATATAAGCAGAAATACCTCGTAAAAATACTCTAGCAAGTACATACAGTAAGTATTATCAAAATGTATATAATTATCAAATGAGAAAGTACTCATTATGCAAAACAGTCCCCTTCAGAGTGATACATTATTATTATTATTATTATTATTATTATTATTATTATTATTATTATTATTATATATGAAAGCAGAAGTTTCATGTTAGTTGGCTGAGGGTAATGATATCTTGTTGGGTAGTTTGATTTATAACTGTACATCATTTAACAAGCTGACAGTGGTGATAAAAGTAAAAGTAAAATACTAATATAATAATATAATATTCCTGCATTGAAAAAGTTACTTAAATACAAAAGTGCTAGCACTTAAAGTATCAAATAAAAGTAGTCAATACAGAAAAAATGGCCCTTATGATGCATCTTTTTCTTTCTTTTTTTTTCTAAATAAGTGGGTCATATGTTTTGAATCATAACAATGTAGCTTGAAAAAATATACTTATTTACACTATTGCATTAATTAATTTTCAACAGATTTTCACAATAAAAGGTAAATATTTTATTAATGCATTAGACTTTGGGAGAAATAAGTTTGTCATTGAGATTCAGTGACAACATTTACATTAATTACTATTCATTATAGATAAAATAAATAAATAAATACAATTACAAAAAAATAAGGACATACAGTAGAAGACTATTAATCCGAAGAAAACATTGTCCAAAATATTTTAAACCTAAAATAAAAACAAAAAAGGACCTACAAAAGTGTATCAGCCTTGTTTGAGTTTGATACATTTTGCCATGTGAATTAGTTTGGCAGAAGCGCGCTGTGCGTCAAGCAGGATGTGAGAGACTCCTCTGGAGGTGGGAGCACTTGGCTCACTTCAGTTACTATATGGAGAGACGCACCTCCCAGCTGATCCCGTTAATTTATCTTCCCTCCTCCTCCTCTTCCTCTTCCTCCTCCTCCAGTAGCTTCCCGGTGTGTTGCCCCCCCCTCTCGGTAGCTCTGTCTTCTGCTCCTCTGCTCCTCCGCAGACGCGCTGGAGCTGCTGGATGTCCGGACACTTGTTGCTTCTGCTGCGCTTCTCTTAATGATCCGGAGAAGTGAGGAGAAGGAGAATCTCTGGGACGCACATGGTGAGCTCGTTTATTTCTTCCTCTCTCAGAAGGTTTATTGGCTCTGGACTCAGTCATACTTGAGGTGTTTGGGAAGTTTTATCTGACGCTGCAGTCGCGCGTAAAGAGAAGAAATTAACGGCAACTGTGATCTTGTATTTCATTGTCACCTTGAGCAAATATAAGGCAGAAATTAACATATTTATTTGCAAAATGTACCTTTAAATGAGCATTTATTACTGCGTTGTGTTTTGTGGTTTAAAGTATCTAATAATTAACCAAAGGGATTTTTTTTTCTGGCATCGCTGCTCAACTTATCCTTAGAAATCCAGCCTTTACGCGTGAGTCAGACTTTTTTATTTGTATTTGTTATTATATGTATTTTTTAAAATACATATTTGGTTATTTATTCTACTTTATTTGACTGATTTTAGCACATAAACATATTGGACTACAGGCCAAATGAATAAAGTTTGTTGTAGTTTTATTTATTTTTTTATTTTTATTTTATAAATTGTTTCCCTACAACTCATGTAAGCATAAATCCAAAGTTTTTATTTTAAAAACTAGGACTGAATTTCCTTATAACTCCTTAATTTTAATTTTTAACAAATTGTTACTGCATGTTGTCTGGGAAAATCCCACCATTATTATGATGTAATTTAAAGCAATTTTAATGTTCGATTTTTCTGGTTGAATAAAACACAAAATATGAACATTTTTTTATTAGTTGGACGGGATTTAAATAAGAAAAAATGTCCTTAATGCCCAACACATGCAAGACTATTTATCAATATTTTTTAAAAACACGTGAATGAAGTTGTCTGATCAATGTGTGATAGCCTAACACTGTAAATATTATTGTTCCTCTCTGTGAGATAAAGCTAATTGACTGCAGCCAATTTGTGCCTAACAAGTGCAATTAGCTGCATAATGGAGGCAATTAGTCTCCGGGCTTCCCAGTCAGCTCTCAGCCAAAGCAATCAGCCTAAATATGATAAACATTTATGTTTAATGAACCGTGGGAGAGTGAGTCATTATTCTCGGGTCCATTAAATGCAACGCGCAAAGTGCGTGTGACCGCGGGCTGTTTTCCTTTTAAGGTCTGTAGTTGATTAGTTTTCCTAAAATCCCCTTTGCAGCACAGAGGAAATATACCGTATTTGCTTTAATAGACACATAAGGGCAAATGCTTTTTTTGTGTATAATATAGGGGTCATGCAGTTTTACAGTTGGGCCTTTAGTGTGCCCTGGGCAGTGGTTATTATTTTTCTTTTTTTTTATAATATTCAAATAATAATTTAGCCAAGCTTTTTATTTGTTTTTGTGCTCATAAAGGGTGCAGCCCTGGAGCACTTTTCTGTTTTGTTTTCCTCTTTATTAACCCCCTGTATGACATTTTCTGGATTTAATTGAATCGCAATTACAGCCAGAGGGCCTTGCTTTGACTACCATGATCGTGCCCGAGGTTGTCTTTGGCGTGACTGCAACATGAAATCACAGTGATTTCATTTCCATCTGTTTTTCAATATCAACATGTGAAGCTGTGAGCTGCTGGAGAGCGTCTTGCCAACTTGTATGAGGCTGTAAAGGGGGGGTGGGGGTGGTGGGATTGACAGGAAACTCACTTTTAAATTGGGTAACATGTGTTTTTTTATTCAAAAAAGTGAAGTAAGCAGGGCGTACGGGTCAATGCCGAGGCAGAGACACCCTGTGTGTGTGGAGGTGCAGTTGGCCCCTGCATGGGGGCCCCCCCGGATGCACATGCGCCGGATTGGCAGTTTTGTTGGCGGTGCAAACGTGAAGGCCTTTAGCTATAGATACAAGCAGTGATAATCCATTTTGTGCTGTCTGTTGCTTTCACCTCCCGGGCTCCTCCACTAAAATTAGATTATTACACCTAAAACAGAACTCGTGGAATCCGCTCCGTGTGGAATAACACACAGATGGGCTTCGACTGTGCCGGCAGGAATGCAGCTTGAGAATACAGACCGCATACGTAGCCTCTCTATTCTCACCCAGTGTTGTATTTCTGACCGGCTGAGGACAATTGCAAATTAACAAAGGTGTCAGTGTGGTAACATGCACCAACAGGTGCCTCGGTTCAGCTCCAGAGCTTGTATAATTGATCATATTTATTTAAAGGCTCTCGTGTCTTAGAGCAGAGCTGCAGCGTAGAACCCTGGGAAATCTTCCCAGCGACTATATCAGCCAGATATAAAACTGTGTCTGTGTTTACTTCTGCAAACCACTGTTTAGTCTTTTGAAACTCATCCCCGAGTAGCAAAGCAATCTTGCCTCCCCGTCTTGCTGGCTCGCCCATGACGAGGAATGTTAAAACGTGTGAGACAGGCGGCCAAATCCTGCTCATCTGCTCTCCAGAACAGCTCCAGACCCAGACAGGCCAACGAGATCCAAAATTTGAAACAGGCCAAACAGAGTTAACAGGTAGCAGGACAGAATACCACACACGGCAGAGGTTTCTACGCCTTAGTTTCAGAACTTTAAGCCCTCGTTTCCTGCTGAATCATATTTAGATGAGTTTGTTACAGCAGAACAAAGCATTAAGATATTAATTTATAGGTCATATTCCCATGTTGCTACTCCTTAGTGATCATATTTGACTCTTAACTTGCCCTTTCCTCTTAGATTATCGACCTTTAAGCCAGAGGTTCTCAACCTTTTTCATGTCAAGGATCCCTAAATTGATGCACATTAGGTCACGGACCCCCATTTGATAATATCTCTCATATCAAAAAAGATGTTGGTTGTTATGAATAACACCAGAATTCTATAGTTGTCAACTACAGTTGAGGAGAAAACCGTAGAGGAAGTGAAATCTATGATCAGAATAGTCGCTGACTCACTGAATTAAATAGTGAAAATAAACTATTCCCCATTTTTCTGGGGACGACCTGGAACTCCTTCAAGGTTGAGAACCGCTGCTTTAAGCCATTAAAAAGACAGCAAATATGCAGTACATTAATACATAGAAATAGACACAACCCAAAAAAACAATAACAACTGCCTGGGGGCCCCCAACTAAAAGGGCCCCAAACAGCTATAGATTTATTATAATGTTTAGACATGAAAAGTATTGAATTATGTTACTATTCTAATTCATGATACCTGAAATAACTTACAAAAGGCCCCCAAAGCACTTAAAAACATGCAACTCAACTGTACTGTACTGTGTACTTCTACTTCAGAGGAAAACATTGTAGTACTACATTTACCCCGACAGAGAAATGTTTCTGGTTATGTTGCAGATTCAGATTTGACTCACAAAATATAACTGTTAAAATATGATGCATTATTATTCATTAAACTATCCAGCATCATATTAGAATTGAAAGCTCCACCTTGAACAGACGTTAGCTAGTACATTAAAAGAAAAAAAAGAAAGAAAAAATGTTGCCAATATCAACATTCCCAGTTAGAGAGGGTGAAAAGTAAAGCAAGACGGCGTTTTCCTGGAGCCCCAAATCACTAAATCTGCCCCTGGGCCAGTGCCTCCATAATATTAAACCTGGACCCCCCCTAACTATGGCAAATATTTTCATACATTTTTCACCCCATATTTATCCCCAGAGAGGGGAAATTGTAATTATTCCCAGCAGTGATAAATAAAATGTATAAGGTTTATATGTGTATTGTTAGTCTTTTAGAGAACCAAACCTATGGTGGTGGTGCCGCCTAAAATCGCATGTGGCCCCATCTCGGCCCCCCCCCCCCCCCATTTGAAATGGTCTGGAACCGCCACTGCCTCTTATAACCCCACCGTACTCTTAAGTCAGTATTATACTGACTAATACTTATGCAAAAAAGTATTTAGTATTTTATATTTGCAGTTAATCTAGATCACGTTGTTAATGTGTGATTTCACTTTCAAGATTTTTGTGTTTATCAGTGTCAAAAAAGCCCCATTAAATCAAATTTCATTCAAAGTTGTAAGACAATAAAACATGCAAACTTCCAACGCCTATGTATAAGCAATATATATGCACAAATTCTTCAGCTTTTCCCAAACCATAAAATAATACGTTTGTTTCTCCTCCTCACATTCATCGGACACGCTTCAGCGTAATGAAGAATAGAAGTAGAATGGCATTAGGAAACATTAGGACGGCAGTGAAACGAACACGAGCGTCGCCTCTCCTCGCTCCCCTCTGTTCGGCTATGCTGTAAACATGCCCCCAGGTTGTCAGCAAGTATTTTTCCAGCCCCTTGCCAGCCAAGCATAGCTGCTTCTAAAGATCACCCGCCGGAGATGTTGATCTCATCTTACCACTATTTGGCTGTATAAGCTTTTTGAAAGGCGGAGATCGCTGCCAAGTCACTTCAAAACTTTTCAAAACGGAACCATATTCGTATTCTGTCAGGGTTATCGTTTTATACATCAATCTGAGGTTTGCTGGGGAGAAAACACGTGTTCTCTGTAGTCAGTATGCATGAACAAAAGAATCGGTATGAAATACTCATGACTGGATTTTCCTCTCGTCAAATGCCACTCGTCTTCAACATGTTCTTCCGACACCCCGGCCGTGTGAATTTATGGAAAGCAGCAGAGAAAAAAACGTTGAAACCGTATCCGGTGGGTTACGGTGGCGGTGCCAGACGGATGATCTGGTTTCGGAAGAGTCTGGATTTGGCCTAGAGGGGCGCGTTAAAAAACCTCAGGGGGCCTCTCTCCGATGAGCATCCATTTATCAGAGTGCTTGTAATGGGCCGATGTTTAATTAGTCATGTAATGTGACAAAGACAAGAACAAGTGCATGTCATGGGAATGTTAAACAACCGGCCCCCCTTTCTCCTCTGTGTCCACCCTGAACCGCCCCCCCCCCCCGCCCGCCTACGCTCGCTCCTCACTCCTCATCCAGAATTCTTCCACCACTTCTCTGAATCCTCTAATAACCTTTATCCCTCTGACACCGTCTTCCCTTTTTATACGGCCAGCGTATTGACACCGAATGAAACCTAAGAGACCTAATTAATCATCCGATCAACTCCTCCTTAAGTCCTGCTTTTTTATCAGTGCGTTAGGGCTCCCATGGGGGGGCATGTCTCGACGCGTCAGGAATGACCAGCCGACCCCAGGAATGTGGCTCGATGGCACCGGGGTCACAGTCGGACCGCTCAACACTGCACTCCTTGCTTGTAGCGTTTCCTGTAGCAACACCACAAAACAGGGTCGCCTTATACGCCTTTTGGCCTCAACCAGGTTTGGTGGATCCACTTTCTTTGCTTTCAGGGAGCAGAGGGAGGTGCCGCCGCGGCCTCCTCGCAGGCCCCTCGGAGCTGTGTGGTCCCCGAGGGGGAGCCTCATGTTTCGACCGTTGGCTAATTGAGCGGGATGACGAGGCCGGAGAGGCGCTCGGCCCCGTCCTCTCCTACGGGTTTGGTTTATGCAGCCCTGCTGACTTTGCTGTCAGTGTCAAACGCTTGTTAGGACACCATCAATCTCGCAGCAGTTAAGAATATTCCCAGAACAGAATGAAGGGGGCAGGTGATAGATGGGGCAGGGAGACGGAAGAGCACGGGGGGGGGAAAAGTTGTTTGAAAATGTGGAAGAAAGGCGGTTATTGATGAGAAAATGACAGTCCTGTTATGACAGAGAGAAACAAGAAAGTGAAAAGCGGGCAGGTGTTCTTAAGCGAGAAACAAATAAAAGAAGTGCTTGTTGGGAATGTGCTTCTGGGCTGAAAACAATAAATCACCGCTTCCAGAGAAAGCACATGCATTGTTCCAAAATTAACGCTCTTGGGTAATCGAATCTCGACAGAGGAATGAATTACAGCCGTTGTAAGAAACGGGAAGGGATTTGTTCGTACACAAGTCTGTGTTTGTCTTTACCACGGA
Organism: Sebastolobus alascanus; assembly: GCA_916701645.2. Lineage (NCBI taxonomy): Eukaryota > Metazoa > Chordata > Actinopteri > Perciformes > Sebastidae > Sebastolobus > Sebastolobus alascanus. The sequence continues at coordinate 11,108,147 of CAKAOJ020000001.1, read as the reverse complement.
TGTATCCGTCCACACATTTCGATCTATAAATCATTCCCTTACCATCCTCAAGACTAATCTTCCTTCCCCTTCCCCTTCGTCTCTTTTCTCATACCCTCTCTTTCTGCTCAATAACACGGCGCGCCGCTCATGCTCAGGCCCCCTCGCTCGCCTGCAGCACTGACCGACGGTAAAGTGATTTGAAAAGGAGAGCCATAAACGTGATGGATGTGGTCCAGCTCGGGGTTTAGCCCCAGCTGTCGGGCATGTTTTTTGTCATCTCAGACAGACCCGCTGGGTGCGCGCCCTTCTTCACCCGCACTCATCCACTCTTCTCGGGGAGTTTTTAAGTCAAATACGTTCTTAAAGGGCCGTCAAGGTCACGGGTTCAAACCGGTGGCCGCCACTACCGTGAAAGATCGGAGATTACATTTTTATGGGATGAGATCTTTACTGGCATCTACCGACAGCCAGTGAGGTGCGGTTGAAGTGATGCAGTGAGCTGGTATTGTGTGTTTTCAATAAAGGCACAGGTGGGTCTTATATATTTCCTTCTTTGGCTTCGAATGCAAAGTCGTATAAATCAATCGGTTTGTTTTGTTTTATGATCGAGCTCCCATGGTTTTCTTTTAAAAATCGTCTTTTTTTTTTCCCCTTCCGCAGGCTCGATAACATGACGTTCCCGCCCTTTTCCCCTCCCCCCTCCACCTCTCTCTTCCCCGTTTTCCTTCTGCTTCTCCTTTTCCTTCCTCCGTCCCTCGTCTCCTCCTCCCTCTCCCACACCCCGTTGAGCTGGACTTCGCCTCACGACCCCTGCTACTACCTGGACGGCCGCCCGCGACACTGCCTGTCGGAGTTCATCAACGCCGCCTACGGCGTCCCGGCCAACGCCAGCCACTCGCTACGGGGTTCCGACTACGACAGCAACGTCACCACCCTGACGGACCTACACAACCCCCACAACCTCACGTGCTGGATGGCTCACGGAGGTCCCGACGCCGGAGAATGGGTCATCACGCTGCCTCTGGGCCGCCGCTTTGAGATCACCTACATAAGCTTGCAGTTTTGCCAACACGGGGAGCCGTCGGACCCCATCTCCATCTCCATCCTCAAGTCGATGGACTTTGGGCGCACCTGGAGGCCGATGCAGCACTACTCCAGCGACTGCCTCGGGAACTTCGGGCTGCCCTCCCAGACGGTGGCCCAGACAAGGCACCAGGAGACGGAGCCCCTCTGCTCAGACCCTCGACCCCTGCAAAAGCAGAGGGGCGGCATGGTGTTGGCCTTCTCCACCCTGGACGGACGGCCATCCTCTCCCGATTTCGACCACAGCCACACCCTCCAGGACTGGGTGACGGCCACGGACATCCGTGTGGTCTTCCACCAGGTGTCCAAGGACGCCAAGGTGGGCAACTCGGATAAGAAAGAGGAAGCACGATGGCGTGATGGTGCAGAAGATGACAGAGACACTGGGCTTCTGAGGTGGAGAGCGGGCTCCAAGGGGCGCACTGGAGATCAGGTGGACAAGTTAAACACAGGTAATACACTGGCATTTTTGGAGAGGGAGACGAAAAAGTCAGAGATAAGGGGGAGGAGCAAACACGGAAGGAAGGGTCATTATAAAGGGTCAGATCAAGACGAAGACGGACACAATGTGACCAGCAAAGAAGGGGGGGATAGTGTTAGCACGGACGAGCTCGCTCCTTCAAAGAGAGGCGGGAAAGCCAGAGGGCGCGGCCGCAAGAAGGAAAGCAACCATTGGCTGCCTTGCCCCAACGGAGGTTGTAATTGGACGGTTGAGGGGCGGAGCAGGAACAACAAGGGGCGGGAACTGAGGAAGAGGAGGAACAACGCAAAACAAAGCTCCAGCAATGTGCAGGCGGACCCTCCCGCCGCCGTGCGAGCTCCTCTGGCCCTCTCGGACCTGCAAGTCGGCGGCAGGTGTAAATGTAACGGACACGCTTCCCGGTGTCGCCGCGACGACGCGGGCCAGGCGGTGTGCGTGTGCGAGCATCACACGGCGGGGCCGGACTGTGACGTGTGTGAGGATTTCTACTGCGACAGGCCGTGGCATCGAGCTACACCCACGCACCCAAACCCCTGTGTTGGTGAGTCCTGTTATTTACTTAAATTTATTAAATTATTTTATACCCTGGACATGTTTTTTCATATTTTTGATGTTTTTAGATGACAAATAAACACATGAAACATAAGCCATACTACAAAAACAAACCACAAACAAACAAAAGGCAGAAGTGTAAATGTGAAAATGTAAACGTGTTTTATTTATTCATACATTACACAGTATTTTTTCCTCTTCTCAAACACTTCCAAAAGGTAAAAAAATCAAAAAAATATTATTCAAAAAATATTAAAAAATATTAAAAAAATATCCCTCTTCATTATTTCTCTCCCTCGTCCAGCCTGTGAGTGTAACGGCCACACAAACAAGTGTCGCTTCAGCATGGAGGTGTTTCAGCAGTCGGGCCGGCGTAGCGGAGGCGTGTGTCAGAAGTGTCGCCACCACACGGCCGGACGCCACTGCCAGTACTGCCAGAACGGATACACACGCGACCACAGCAAGCCGATGAACCACCGCAAGGCCTGCCAACGTTAGTCACTACATGTGTGTGTGTTTACAGGATTTAAATTAAAGGAGGAAGTGTATTCTTGTTTGTGTATTTGTGCACATGCTTGGGTGAACAACTTAAATAACCAACTGTGCATTCCTGGAGGATGAAAAGCAAATCTTTGGTGTGAGAGACAGTGTTTATGTCTGTGTGTCTGTGTGTGTTTACGCGCCCGCTCCGTCTCTGTCCCGAGCGTACGGAAGTGTTTATGGGGTGGTTACATTGTGAGAGCGGACAGCTATTCCTGTTAGCACACAAAAACACAACACACGCACCCCACCGAGCTGCCACCTGTATCCTCATCGTTACCACCGGCTGGCATCTGCCGTGACCCCCTGACCTTTGACTGGTCACATGTCCTAAGTGACTGTGACACTCTGGCATGTGGAAGCTTGACCAAGGGCCTAATATATCCAAAGTTAATGGGCTCTCTTTGAGCTCGACACGCGTGCAGGGATGAAAAAAAAAATGTGAGCGATGATTCAACGTCATATTTTATCACTTTTTAATGCACGAAACGAAAGCAAATTCATGTCCTCCACCGCACAGTCTCACATCTCCGCTTTAATTTATTGATGCTATATTTCACTGAGCTACCCTTCGGAGCTCAATTACTCATTTTCCCCAGTCAGGTTGTTTGGACTCATTGTAAGGATTCGTGTAAATACTTCTAGAGTGTGAACAGAGCTGCCGAAGTGCGGCTTCCTCTCGCTATCTGTCTTCTCTCATCGGGTCTTATCCTGTGATAGAAGTGGTAAATAAAAAGCTTTGCAATGTAAACCATGGCAAATCCAGGCAGTAATCATTATACAGCATCACAACAGGCAACGTTAAAGGACAAAAAAAATGAATTAATTTAGATACAGGATTGGTCTCCATCTGATGGGCTAAAAGTTATAACCAAACCAGATCACCGTCGTCATGTGACATTGAGTTGATAGCTCTATGGAGGAATTTGTCTTTGTTTACCCAGCAAGAAAGCTGCAAAATAGCTTTTATGGTGTTAGTAGAGGTCTTGAGCTCAAGGACGTTCCCTCAGGACGGTTGCTGTCAAGCAGGATTAAACCTGGGTCGGGTCCCGTCACTGATGGATGGTCTTCTTAATCCTGTTTACTGTCCTTTGTGCAGTGGTCACTGACTTTGACAATACTTTTTTGCTTAAAATATATCTTTAAGTTTCTTCCTTGTTGTCACAACAGCCTGCTACCTCAGCACACAGCACTTTATATTTATCTATTTAACATTGATTCAGGCTTCACCATATTGTGTTTTTATGTAAATGTGTTTTAATGTGTCCTGTGTGGATGTGATATGTTGTGTTTTAATGTACCCTTTTTAATAGCAGTTTTTGCACATGTGAACCAACGATAAATGTTTGCGTTTTGTATGCAAAAAGTAGACAAAGTATTTTCTATCCTGTTCTATTCTATTTGCATGTGGAAGCTCCCCAGTACAACCACAGTCTTCTATGATTGGCTACTGAAAACCTTCACTGGGTATCTGAACCGACTACTACGACTGTAATGTGAAGGGGGTCGCTCGTAGTGATGAGCCCACAGAGAATCACCACCCGACTCTGCAGTTCCCCTCAGCTCTATGGAGCATTTTAGCATCTTTAAGCTCATTGTTTTACAAAGAATTTCATCCCAGCCTGAAACACACCGGCCACAGAAAAATGTAATTATTGCAGCGAGCCGCACTTCGCTGCTGCCTGGTGTGAATTCCGTCTTTTGGTGATAATATGTGTGTTGGATTTTCAGCTTGTTTTGCTGCCCCCAAGTGGCAAAAAAACTATTATTGCTGCTTAAACCTCCAAGCTACAAAAATAAGACATCACTTCTGATATTCTCGTTCTGGTTTTCAGCGTGTCAGTGCCATCCTTTGGGAGCCGTGGGTCGCTGGTGTAACCAGACATCAGGTCAGTGCCTGTGTCGAGAAGGAGTGACCGGCCTCAGGTGTAACCGCTGTGCCCCGGGATACAAACAGGGCAAGTCCCCTCTGCGGCCCTGCATACGTAAGTCAACTAGCTTTGGCACTAGTTATTTGTTCAAACGTTTGAAACGACCCACGTTTGACAAGGTCATGGTTGTGCAACTAATGGAAGCTGTCTCAAAGAACCAAAGGCAGAAGTACGATTTAGCGTCCAAAAAATGTTTGGAGAGGAGGTTCCCCAAATGCTTGTTTCTCTTGACAATGACCAGTCTTTCCTGAACCTTATCCAAGTAGTTTGAGTTGCCTAAACTTAACCAAACCTTTACCATAAAGGGGGCAGATTAAAAAACATATCATAATATGAATGTCAGATGCCAGAGGACTTGGTTTAATTTGGATTACGAGTCTTAACTTGTCTAAAAGAAATGTTCTCTCTGCATTCGTCGCATGCCGCCCTGCTCAAGTAAATCACAGACTTTTAATAGTTTCTTGTCAGTCATGACAAAGTGACCTCTTTAATTTCTCCTTCAACCTCATTTGCTTGCGGCCTAAATGGATTAAACCTCCTATCAAGCTCCGTAAGCCTTTATCAAGTAGTAGCTCAATATAAAAGGGGCCGCCGCTGTCCGGACTAATTTGGCCCAATCTCCCAGCGTGTCCCCTTCTCATCATCCCTAGAGACGGTTTCCATAGCAGCGCGAACATGAGCCGACCGCTACAGGGAAACCTCATCTCCAGCTGATGTGGGATCAGCGTCAGATCAAGTGGATTGTTGCTACTCATATCTCTGCGCCTGGCCAGCACCGAACCTCGGCCATGAGCGCTAATCCACGTGCGCTCCCCCGGCTAATCGCACGAGTGCCGACAACTACACGGGCACCGGCGCTGTGTAAGCCCCAATCAGGTGACATAGGGAGCCGGCAGCGGCGAGCTTCACACCTGTCGTGCAGCTCAAAAGCGCACCCCCCCAGCCACAGGCCCCAGACTCATAACTCTCCCAGAGAAAGGAGCGAGTGAAAGAAAACCTTGTTTGTTTTTACTGCCAGACCATCTCAGGCTATGTATAGCATCTCTTACCCCCTACCACCACCTCTAACGCCTCGCCTCTCATCAGACAGACCAAAAGGCACGCAGCGGCCAGGCTAAACTTAAAGTTAGCTCCCACTCAACCTTTTTATCCACACCTTGAACAGCACAGGAGGCTCACAGTGTATCTGCTGTCCTCCCCTACGAAGGCAAAACGCAGCAACTATATCTTTGGTAAAAATTGAGAGTAAAGACAACTAGACAGCGAAAGCAAGAGAGCTAAACAAAGGCAAAGCTACCTGGTGAGATCATGGATGCATAAAGAGAACTGGATACAGAGGTGGAGGCGGGCTCCCGTAGCGCATAAAGCAAAAAAAAGTTTGACTTCCGAGTATAAAATTACCCGGATCTTGCGGCAATCTTCCGCATCCATTGGGTCCATAGAGCAGGCGGAGTATCTTCCTTTAACTCCGCCTCCCAGACCGGGGCTCATTCACATTAACGTATTAATTCGGCTATTAGTGCATTTTACAACTTTTAGGACCTAATGATTTAAATAAAGGCTATTCAAGTGCTCATTCTGGGAAGTTGATTTAGTCTATGGGGGAAAAGTCTTTTTGGGGCCCAATGGCATCACGTGACGTACGTAGAGGTTGTAATTCCACGGTTTGGCCACTAAGAAAATTTGCTTCAAAGCCCGGCGCTCTTCCTGGGGGCTCGGTTTAGTAGTCTCATTGTTAGCAACTGCCCTTTTTTAAGGCACGTAAAAGCTTCAAAATTCATGAGTGGGATATTTACCGACGTATTTTATGCTGACCAAAAACCCATTCATAAAACCCATTAACTTCGAGACGAGGGAACCGGAAGTGCAAAAATGCTAACTCATTTCCGGGTTCGAGTTTACACGCTCTACAGTTACAGACTAGTGGTGTTTTGTTTAGGCTGATGCTGAGTAAATAACCCTAAATGTGACAGTTTTAGGCAAAACAATGACATTCCTGACGTACTGTATGTCGTGAATTATTTGAAACATTTTTAGATCGTGGCGGTAGATAAGAAGATGTGAACAGTTGAATGAATATTATGTGAAAAATAAATCTGAGTTTTGATGCCAAGTTAAAGATTTCTTAGGTGGGTTTGGTAGAATTGAGGGGATTTAAATACTTCAGTATTTTCAAAATCCTGTCAAAGATGCTGTTCTGACCATAAACTGAAGGTTTGGGGTGCTGTGTTATCACTGCTTTGTTTTCTGTTCATTTGTATTAATTCATTCCTTCATCGGGGCTGTCTTGCTTTTCACCGTCAGCCTGAGCTCATTATCTCCTTATAAGAAATATAAGTGTAGCACGGCCACATGACTGCCAGGAGAGAGGAATAAAACAGCTCTGCTTTAACCCCCAACACACACATACACACACACTGTCACACACTCATGTAGAGAACTAGCAAGAACGCTCTGCAAGCACAGGTGTTTTATAGGCCGTCATCAGGGTGTGGCCAGGTAAGCAGGTGTGTCCATTTACTCTGAGCATGGAGGAGTCCCTCCCTGTAGGCTGGCCTTCCTCAGAGCACACACAGGTGGAACAGATAACACTAACGAGCTGTGAAGCCGTGCTGCTGCTTCACAGCTCGTTAGTGTCATTAATCACACCTGTGCTTTACCTTTACCATATAAATATCAATAGTAGGTAAGAAAGACAAGCAGACCAAACAGTTACATTTAATTCTTATTAACTATGGAAGGTAAATAATCAAAATAAAGTTTCAAACCAGTTACAAATACTGGACAAGAAAGCTGAATTAACACATTTTGTTGGTGCAGTGTACTGCATTTTCTTTGATTATCCAAAGTCAGAATAACAGTGCAGTAACTAGGCTACATTTGGTACGATTTATAGTCATGGTGTCTTGTATTCTTTGATCAGATATTTCTTGGTTTGAATCATAATTTTCCCCATTTTTTACAGCGTGTTCTTTAGGGCAAAGTTTGTGTACAACTGCTTGTGTTTAGACAATGTTTAATATTTGTAAAATTTGGCTTATTTTATTAAATTGATAAGGTTGTTGTAGAAAAAACTATTTTATATTCTTCCAGATATCCAAAAACGTATTATTAACAATAAGGAAAGAGGCTAGTATCTAAAAAAGTCAAACGATACCCAGCCCTGCTCATACGGGTGTGCTGCATTTACCTCATTTTGACCCCTCACATATACTGTAGTATGTACATATACATACAAACACACAGCGCCTTCCTGTCTTTTGAAAAGTGGGGGTGTACGTGGGGTGGGGGTGTAGGGTGTCACTGGCCCAGTTGTGTCAGAGAGGACACGGACGGGGGGGACGGAGTGTGAACTTGTTCAAATATGGCAGCACTGTCACACACACACTTTTACAAGAGGCCTGGATAATGTATGTACAGGCACAACTTTATTACACTCTGTGTAATGTTGGAGACAAACCCATACAAGAAGTGATGGTTTGACCTTATTAAATTACCAAAAGTAAAGTTTCTATCTGTGTGTGTGTGTGTGTTCAAGTGAGCGTCAGAGACTGTGTTTCTCAGCCATAAAAGGACCACACACACACGTTTTTGACACTTGCTTATCTTCTGTGCAGACATGCCTCACGCACCGAGAGGCGTTCAAGCATAGCACACATAACACACACACACTGCTGTGTGTATCTGCTCCTGTCACCTGTCTGAAACTGTGTTTATGTTCGCAGGAATTCAAGAGGTCGCTCCGACCCCGGTGTACCAACCTCAGTACAGCATCGGTGAGTAGATCTACAGGCTGGTCATCTGGTTTGAAAGGTGTTAGAATAAAATGCGTTCCCGTTAAGTCAAATAAGGACTCAAAGTAAACTGTTAAGAGCAACTTTCACTTAAAGGAAATAATGCCTAACCCGTTTATGTCACCTCATGTACAACATTTATCATACATCAAAACATAAATCTCTATGCAGTAGCTAACCACTCCCTCCTAGTGGCGGCTCGAGGAATGTCCCACCTGCTGCAGCCGAGGTCATCTGTTAGTCACAGGATACTGTGATGACAAATAGAAGCGGCCATATTGTAATTAGGGGAAAAGACATGTGCTGATATGCTCGCTATGAAATGATACCCTCTCATTTGATGCATTCTCCCTCCCTTTCCCTCTCTCTCTCTCTCTGTGTTACAGCGGAGGAGTGTGTTTCATACTGCCAGCCCTCTCAGGTTAAAGTCAGGATGAACTTGGAGACCTATTGTCTCAAGGACTTCGGTTGGTGTCATTTTTTATGTATTATTTCCTTGTCAAAAAAGAAAAATAATATTCTCAAGCTGTTTGTATTTCATTTTTCTAATTTTTTTTCCCTCTGAAATAAAATTGAAATATGTATTAATCTACTGTAAATCTGATGAATGAAAACAAATTGAAACGTAAAACCGAAATATTTAAATAAATAAATAACAATAAAAAAAATTTAAAAGAATAAAAAAAAAATAGATTTTTTACAAATACTGATACAAAAATATAATTTTAAAATTTGCATCTGGTCTTCCTCAGTGCTGAAGGTGCAAGTGCGAGGGATGGAGCGTTCAGGTCCCTGGTGGCAGTTCTCCATCTCCGTCCAAACCGTCTTCCGCACGGGGTCCACCTCCCGCGTTCGCAGGGGTTCCCAGTCCCTCTGGGTCCCCGACCGCGACCTCGGCTGCGGCTGCCCCGCCCTCCACGTGGGCCGGACCTTCCTCCTGATCGGTGCTGAGGAAGGGGAGCGTGGCTGGGGCCCCGAGGAGAGTCGCCTGGTGGCGGACCGCTCCACTCTGGCCCTCCAGTGGCGGGAACACTGGAGCTCCAAACTGAGGGGCTTCCGGGGGCAGGACAAGAGGGGCCGCTGCCCGCCGAAGTCCCCCGACAACCACCAGCAGCGCTATCACAGGGAGCAAACAAAGTCTGGGTACATCCCCCCTCACCTGCTGACTGAGAAACCCTCCGAGGACACGCTCTCCACGGTGGTGCCGCACACACACTCCGACACAGACACAGAGGTTAGACCCACAGAGGTGACCCTCTTGCTAACTACACCCGCTCTGGTGTGCTCTACTCAAGGTCCTGGATGAAAAACAAATCCACAAAGAGACATATAAACAAGATTTTTTTATCCCCCACCTCGCCGGAGATTCTGCAAAAAGAGTACAGGGAGAGGAAAGTGCTCTTTTAAGACTTTTCTTTACAGTTTTTTCCTGAAGGTTTCAGAAGGAATAGCTGTGACTTAGCATGGAGAAACTCCACAACACACAAAAGGCCCAATTCCAATCCGGCCGCTACATCCTTTCCCAACACACTTCCTCAATTCTTCAATGAGAGGGGAGTGGAAGTGGGTTCCCTCCAACAGCGAGCCTGCAACGATTCTAACGTAACCAGCTGCCCTTACTGAGGCTGCTTTGTGTTCGTCGTGGAAGACGCTCTGTACAAACGTTCAGCGCGACTACCGGTACAAACATTTTCTCGTAAACTGCTCAAACTAAGATCGACATTTAGTATTGTCAACAACTTCCATTGTATTTAGGATCAAATGTCTAGAAAGCTTGGGAGGTGTATTTGTCTCTGTAGGCTTATAGGTTGCCGCTTCCGAAAGATGCTGATACGAAACCATGGTTACAAAAAAGTTACGACAGTTCCTCTTTCCGCTGGAGAGAGGGAAGGGTGCTTCATTGAGCTGTGAGTGTGACTACAAACGGAGGTCACTCCATCACGTAGAGTGGAGGGCGTAGGGACCGGATTGGAACTGAGCCATACACATATGTTATGTGACGTTCAAATGCTCATCTAAAAATGTGAAGAAACGCACACAGTTTCCTCATGTACAGAAGCTGTTGGTGTGTATTTTCTTTGGAAGGTAAAGGTCAACTTTCTGCATCAACACAACCGGTGCTATGTGAAATATAAGTTGTAAGAATTTTAATATTTTCTACTAAAGAGCCTTTAAAGTCCGACTAAACTCTGACTGAAATGCCACGCAGTATTTTTGTCTTATAAAGATTTTTTTTTAAAAGATTGTTTAAATCATATTTATTCTTGGATCACTTTATGTAACACGCATACAAACAAGAGAAAACTGAATAAATAAAGAAAGAAAGAAATAACATAAGATACAGAATGTGCATCAAAGCTTGTTCAGAAATGTTTTTTTTTTAAATAAATAAAATAAAAGCAGTGTTATTAAAATTGTTTTATTTGTTGATAAAAGTTTTGCCACAATTGATACAATAGAAATAAACATATTGAAATTATATTTATTAATTAAATTGTACTAAATGTACAGAGCTGTAGTTGATAGTTATAGATAGTAGTCATGATAATTATTTTTCTACATTATAGTTGCAGTGTATATTTATATACATTTATATATATATATATATATATATATATATATATATATATATATATATTGTACCGGTAATTTGTGAACTAATATTCAAGTAAAACACATTAAATATTTTTATTAGAGAAGACTTGTGCATCTGTATTAGGTTTGCCTTTCTCTGCATTTGCCCGCTTCACATGTGTTTTCAGTTGGGATAAAAGTAATACGTACACACACGTCTACCTTGCGTTCACACTGTACATTATTTGGGGAAATTGACACTATCTACAATCTGCTCCCTCATTGGACAGCTGACACACAGACCAAACTAACCTCAGCCTCGTTTTCTAACCGTAAAGGAATCCCCAGATGGACCGTTAGGAGCCCAGATATGGATCTAGAAAGCATCGGCCCGACCTGTCGTCATGACTCCTGTTTCCATTTGGGAGATGTGGCGTCATAGCCCAGGGGAAATGGGGTATATTAAGACAGATGGAAGGGCTCCTATTTGTTGAGCAGCCATGTTGTTTTGATAGCGGACGGGTCAGCGATTGGCTGCGCCGGCGTGTGATTGAAAATAAAGAGAGAGAAATAGACTCGCTGACTGATGGACCTTCAGTGGGACTGAACATACAGTTCACTGAGATTTTGTGGGGGTTTTATACTCATGAGGTCCAAATGGGGCCCACACAATCCACGGGGGTCCCTATGGAAACTATAGGCTACTGAAAATTGTGATTAAAAATGAAATGTTTCCTCAGGGCCCCCAAGCTTTAGACAGTTTTGCAAGTAAAGTAAATCATCAGCTAAATCCTCCAATATGAAGACATTTTACGAAGCTTTTTAGCGTCTTTCAGCTCATTGCTTTGGTTCACCCGCACCACTCTCATCGCTGTTGTTTCCAGCAGACAGTTGATTTAAAGGGGACTTATCATGCTCATTTACAAGTTCATACTTGTATTTTGGGTTTTTCCTAGAACATGTCTACATGCTTTAATGTTCAAAAAACACATTATTTTTCTCATACTGTCCGTCTGAATATATCTGTATTCACCCTCTGTCCGAAACGCTCCGTTTTAGCGCCTGTCTCTTAAAGACTCCCTCCTGAAAAAAGCCCAGTCTGCTCTGATTGGCTAGTGAGAAAAAGTTAGCAACTAGCGATTGAACATAGTGGAGCATTTAGCAGCTTAAGAGCCAGATATTTCCCTCTGGAGCTGGTGGAGACCAAAACAGAGCCAAATGGGGGAATGAATATTGGGCTTACATTCGTTAGCTGGCCAGAAACACAACTCCAAACAAATGCTAATGTTGCACCGTAACTGTTTGCTAGCAGGTTCACCATAACGACTTAAAAGCTGATAATGTGTAAGAGTTCAAAGTTTGTTACTAGAAACAAAACTATCGTGTTAACTTTGACAGCCCTATTTCTAATATTCACAGATATTTAATTTGAAATGGTATTTTGACACATTTCGCCTTTAACAAATATTGCGATTGTCTCCTCATCCTGTGATTTGAAAATTGCAGTCGGCCATATTGCGATTTCGATAAAATTTCGATTAATTGTGCAGCATTAATTAGCACTAGTTGTAGGTAAAGAAAGCATGTTAGGAAACCTGAAATGACAGCGACAAAAACTGGTCAAAGTTAAAAAAAAATTGAGACTCAAAATGATTCATATGATTCATTTTGATGAAGACAAAGAAATTTAAGATGCACAAGAAAAAAACAAAACAATCAAACTCATGACAACAGTGCAGCTCTAACGGTCATTATGTACAGTAGAGTGCAGGGTTACGGCTCACATCCGCACATGTATAATAATACTAACTTGTGTGTGTCGGGGGGGAAATGAGAGAGGCGGAAGGGACAGACACAAGTGTGTGTCAGTACATGCACAATCATGTCTTGGAGGCCCCCCTAGTGTATGTGTGTGTGTGTGTGTGTGTGTGTGCGCGCGAACACGAAGCACCTGCTGCGTTGCTGCAGGAAGCACCTGTCAGCGGTCGTCTCCCTCGCTGCAGCCTCTGTCGACATGAGGGTTTGATCCTGAAACTCCCCAAACACACACACTTACACAGACACTAACAGACAACTTAAGCTCGCGGCTCGCTCTGCTGCAGCGGGGAGTACGACACGTTTAAACCGACAACACACACTCTTCTAAAAAGGCGCCGAGGACGAGGGAAGGCCCTCTGTTTTGGTGGCATATAGAAAGAAAATAGGGATCATCTTCATGTTTTTATTCTTCTCTTGCATGGGGAGGCAGCAGTGTGTGTTTGCGAGTGCGTGGTATTAGGTTTACAACCTGCCTGGGGGTACGTTTTACGAGAGGTGACTCCAGCCAGAGCCAAAGTTCAACTAGGCCTCTCGCAAACACACACTTATTTTTATCTTTTTTCTCTCACACACACACATTTCTAATTTCACTTTCCTCTCAAAGCTTGTGCATCTCTTCCTCACACACTCCAAGTTTCTCACCCAAGAGCTCAAGTTCAGCAGGTTTCACCGTCACACTGTTTTCAGGACACACACACACACACACACACCGAGAGAGAGAGAGACACACAGGGCTTCTGTTAACCTGAGAGGCGGAGGGTCAATCCCTGTGATCCGCAGCCTGCATGCCTTCCATACAGACACGCCGCCGACACAGCAACCTGACTCCCAGCTAGATTAGGACTAATCAAGCATGGCACAGCTCCGGGCAGCAACACCATGACACACACACAGATACAGTATATATATATACTAAAAACATGTGCAAACCAGCAGCATTGGCTGTTTTACATTTCCTACAAATTATTGCCGAAAGTAACGGAGTAAATCGCTGCCACCCTATTCCCCTCTTTTCACACATTTCTGTCTCTCTTCATTCACACAAAAAAATAATTCCTCCACCCTGGAGAGTTAAATTACACATGTGAAATTCTCTCTACCAGAGGGGATTCATCCCCATATGTCAAAAAATAATACCTCCATTTGAATTACTGTATACTGGTGTTTGCATCTACAAAAAGTCTGTTAATGGATCCCAAACAATCAATCATTCATTGGGAATTCATCCTGATGCAGCTTAAGTGTTTACATACAGTATATACAGTCAGCTCCACCTGAGGAGGGCCAGTAAGATCTATGGTTGTTTGCATGTGCTTAATTAAAAAAAAAAAAAAAAAAATCAAAAAACAATTTGTGTGTCAAAGAAACTGTGATGTTTCCTTTTTAAATAAAGCAAATAAAGGAGTAACCATGTTATATAAATGATTTATTATATTAAGTTTATTATACAATACAATAGAAATGAACATGTTAAAAAAAAAAAAATGTATTCACTAAATTGTACTAAATTGAAATAGCTTTAAACTTGCAATAAATGTACAGAGTTGTAGCTCACAGTCTACTGTACAAAACTCATTTAACTGTTTAATTAAAATTATTTGGCTACATTATAGTTGCAAGGTAGTAACCTGTCGATTAGTTAAAAAAAACACAAAATATTGTGGCTGTAATTTGTGAACCAATATTAGAGTAAAAATCATAAAATCTTGTTTTTATTATTATTATCAAATTATTGTCTGATACAGATTTGATTTCTTTTTAAAAAATCCAAAAACAATTCGGACAAATTAAGAGGGTCATGATACCACTGAACAATGTCCTGATTCATGGGATAACACTGTTTGACCAATAAGGTGTGAGAACTGATTCTTTTAAATGTTGAGAAGCTTGTATCAGAAGGAAATCCTTGTTGCACTGAAAGTGTACGCTACTGAGCAATTTGACGTTGAAAATACGTTTAATAGACGTATATTATACGTCTATTTGTCTGTAGTTTAGATGAAGGTTATTCGAGGTTGAAAAGTTAAAGTTGAGTAGACGTCTAGTCTTAGCCTCGGCGTTGTTTCAATCTGTAATCTGTGAATATGACAAAAAAAAATAACTGTAAATGCGGGAGTTTGTAGTGCTTATGTTAGATATTTACAATATGTAATGATGTTTTTAAAATATGGCTTATATGTAGCCAATAAATCCTGCGGTCAATATCAGAGCTAATTCATAGAGGTGATGTTGAAAAGACGTCTGTTGCTCAGTGGGTAACGTGCATTTTTCATTTGCATTATTGAAGATGGTTTCTGATTATGCTTCTCGTTAGCTTGAGATCACCTCTGAAAAACACTGGAAACAAGGTTATTTTTTAAGAAAATAAATGAGGATTTACCTGACCTTAAAAATAATGTCAAGGTCAGAAAATCTGAGTTTCATGTTGGTTTGTGTTTATTTTCCAAATGTCTCTACCACCACATGCAGCAAAGAATTTCCACATAAATAACATGATTGTTTAATCTTTGTAGACGAGACTGTACGGAACGAGTGCCGTCACATGTCCAGAAACGGACTTCTCCTGTAAAACTGTTCCCAGCAGCCCCAGGTGTCGACCAGTCGTCTGCTCACAAACGGTCTGGGACGTCTCAGGTCCGTCCTCGGCTTTGTAGTCTGTAGCCTGAACCCCGTTCTGTCTTTGTAGTCGCCAAGCGGAACTTTATTTTGGCAGCCACCGTGTTAGAGGGGACAGGTGATTTATGACGCCGAGGGGCAGCGGGGTGAGCCGCCATTTTCTCTCGGTTTGCTCTGGATGTTGTTATGGCGTCCACGCAGAGTCTATTAGTGCTGGAGCGCCGGAGTGGGGGTCCAGGATTAGCGATCAAAAGAGCGAGGGAGGGGTGAAAGGTTGCGGGGTAACACGAGCCCAGCCTGCCCAGGTGGTGCGGTTGAAAAGAGTCTCCCCATCTGTGGTGTGGATGGGTCGAACATGGGCCGTATGTGTGTGTGTGTGTGTGTGTGTTTGCTTCCAACATGGTGTGTGTGAATGACTTTTATGAGGCGTACACTTCGTGGTGAACTCCGTCTAGTTGGATTTGAACCGTAACCGATTGGTTTTCAGGCTCGGGGAGGCGACCCCTGACCTTCTTTTTTTTTTACAACATCTGCACCCCTGACTTTCCCTCAACCACATTTTAACTTCACATTACTCCCTGTGCCACCCAGCCCATAATATCAGCACGTATAATACAGAGAACACCACTGTAACACAAAAGATATATAATGATTTTTTTCACCACATTTCAACTTAAAATTACCTCTTTTTTTTTACTACTTTTTGACCTACATGAGCGGTAAAAGCCTCAAATAAAGGTGAGGAAATTTACTTTATTTTTCCAAGATAATCGTCCTGCCTTATATAGTGAACATATGTGGGAACATTATATTAATCAATGGTGTCCAGATTTCAGTTTTATTCACTTCAAATTATCTTTTATTGTAAATAATAATGCATTAAAAGCACATTGTGGGACTTTGAACCTCAATTTTTAAGCTGATATGGACAAGAAGAGTATAAAAAAACTGATTAAAACCAAAAAGCTATTATTTATATGTTCAAGTGTAATTTAAACATTTAAATTAAAATCTAACATAGTTGCAGGTCTGGGAGAATTAATGTAGCACATGGAAAAAGTGTGGAACGAGTTTTTTTTATATCCGACAACTAAATAAAAGTGCTTATTTAAATGTTTTACGTTTATTTAATTAAAACTGAAAATGTTAAACTGGAGTTGCAAAAAGTGACAAAAATACACAAAAACACAGTCCATATTTTTATGAATAAATACTTTTATTGTCTCAGAGTTTTAACACATATATTTCTTTACACACACACAGTATTTCTTGCTGCCGGCCGTGACACCGATGGTGGTCTCTCACAAGTGGGTGGTCTCATCTTCAGGGTCTGTGTCATGAGGCAGAGACGTCTGGGCTTCAGGGAGGTTGTTGCACTGCAGGTAGAACAAAACCACTTGAACCTGAAAAACACACACAGAACGAGAAGTGTGTTAAGTATAGTTTAACCCGCACGCTATGGCAACACGTCAATACCTCTCACTGACTGCATAAAAACTCATTAAAAAGTCTAACTTATTATTAAGTGATGTTAATTACTTTACATGTTTTCATTGTAATATATTGTAAATTATATGAAGAGTTTCTACCACCAGTTATAAAAAAAAAGGGGAAAACAGTTTCTCTATACCGATAGCATCAAACATACTCACCATGTCTTAGTATTATCATATTAAGACATTTACTTTTAATTATTTTACTCAAGTTTTTCTTCAACATAGTTAATTAAAACATTTTTAAAGAATTTTATAGAATAAATCTGTCCTACTAAAACTAAATTTCAGAAGGGTTTTGTTTAAAAAAAAAAAGAAAAAGTAATTGTTATTTAAAAATCATTTATCTTGATGACAGTGGTCATGTCCTCTGTATTTTTTATGGAAACAACCTGAAGGAGTTTACAATTAAAAACTAATTGCGGGATATTTTATAAACTTTCATTTTATGTATTTAATTTAATAATGAAAAAAAAAGGATTCTGTATTTCTTTACAATAATTGTACTCCTGCCAGTGTGGAGAAGGCCTCAAAATACCCTTTAAATCTTCATGTTGCAAAATAAATAATAAATAAACAAGATATTAAACTGAATATTTAAAAATTAGACTTTTTTCTAAATCAATACTTAAAATAAATAAATAAATAAATAAATAAATAAATAAATAAATGTCATCCTCACAAATGCAACTGTTTTGAAAGCAAAGACATTATGTTGCCAGGAATTGTGTTGACCTGTTGCAAAACCAAACAGCAATCATCTCCTCTAAGTATCCAGCAGTTACTTTTCTCTGCTTCATCCCCACCTGCACCACCACCTCCTGAGTGATATCCACGATGGGGCCGTTGTGCCCCAGTCCAACCACAGGGGGGCGTATGAGGCTCGGACCGAACACTGTGGCCAGGTTCATCAGAGACATCCTGTTGACGTCCTCCTTCTCAGAGACTCTGGACAAAAAAATGATTAATAAGAGATATGAGGTGCAGTGAACTGGAAACATACTCTGAGAACACACATGTTCAGTGGGATTAGTGACCACAGTCTACAGTCTCTCTTATCATTTCCTGACGGATAGAAGAAGTCAGGAGGAGTTGTTATGTTGTGTGCTGATTGTTGTCAGACCGTTGGAGGTGGTGCAGAAGGTACAGGAAGGTGTGGCGGTTGGGGTCAGGACAGGAGTGCAGCAGGGACAGCATGGAGACAAGCCGGGAGTTCATGTCCTGGATGTCTACAGAGGACAGAAAACGCATGCATGTGAAGTTCAGAGCACTTTTCAGTCATTTAGAGCCATTTTCTACTTTACATTTAGGTCAAACAAACTGGAAATTCACTACTGTAGCCTAAAATAAAAAAAGACATGGATATGACCTACGGAGAAATGTTTCGAGGGATTATTTTCCTGGCAGATTTAGAGTGTAAAGCTTTGTGCAGGCTTCCTGTTTATTGTGAGCAGCAAATGAACATCGGGAATTACACTTTTAACATATCCACTGAAAAAACAGGCCTAAAAGGTGCAACCTAAAGTGTGTAATGGCCTCAAATTTAAACAACTTAATAAAAGAAACACCAGTTTAATCCCTCCAGGTTACGGTGAAGGACATGTTCTTGTGATATGTCTTACCCAGCGTCCTAGCCAGGCTCTGAAACATCTCACAGGGTATGAGAGGCTCGGGCAGCACTCTGAAGTACAGCTTGAGGACGCCCGAGACAGCGTTCACCTCAGCACTTCTCAGCCGGGTTACCGCTTCACGCAGATCTGAGCGGGGCAGACACCATGACCGCGATCAATATTACTGTACAGTATCTTCTTTTGGCGTACACTTCCTTCCTCATGAGCACAAGATAAAAAAAGGCTTGGTCATGGTGCTGAAAAGCAGCAGTTAATAACTCGACTCAAAGTTTCAGAGGCTCTCTCTTACTGCTGTCGAACGCAGTCTTGAGCGTGCCGATGTCACTGGTGGTTCCTGAAACCCTGTAGATGCCCACCTCGTCCATGCCTCTCCTCTCCAACTCCTCCACGCAGCAGCGCACCACGTGTGGGACGAGCACTCCCTCCTGTCTGACACAGTATTAAAAGATGTTTGATATGGATGGATGGGTCGTTTCATTTCATTTTTTTAGATTCCACTCTTGCCACACTTCTGCTTCTCTTCAGGACACAACAACAGCCTCACTTCTTCAATGTAGCTGATCAAAACGGCACACGGGGGAAACAAAACTCTAGCTTTCAGTTTCAAGCTTTTTTACAGCCCCCCCCCCCCCCCCCCCATGAGCCCAGACACATCTTGTATTCCAGGGACTTACTGAGCAACCGTTTCAATGGGGACACAGAAGACAGGTTGCAGTTGTTGAAAGCTCGGTGGTTCGAGTGGGTGGGGGCAGTACTTCAGGGAGAGAGTCACCTCCACCTGGCCAAGGTGTAGAGTCCGTCTCCTCCACCGCTTACTCAGGGTTTTAGAGTCCAACTGATGGACAAAAAAGAAAATATTAGAGAAGAGACATGACGGCAGATGTTTAGAAAAAAAAGATTTGTATTAAGAATCTAAAAATAAAATGCTTTCGATGTGAATCTATTGAAAGGACAATCGTCCAGGGCTGTTTTTATACATTTTTTATATCTTTAAAGCAGCATTAATTGATTTTTCAGCCACTAGGGGGCAGCATGACAAGCTAAAACCACAACATGGGCACACCGTATGACCTTAAAAAGAAGTTGATATGACAAACAAATCATTAGCCGTTTGGTACTGAGAAGGCAGCATGGTGAGAGTGAAACAGTAAAGGCCGTAAAACCCTGCACTATATCGCCACAACGCCTGATTTGGTGTGAATGCAGCCTTAGTCATTTGACCCATTTTTTTGATACAAAAATATTTATTAGTGCAGCTTTAATATTTGTAGATTTATATACTTTACATCGCTTTAACTCCTCAATTCTGTCATTCTCTGCTGTTGTGCGTTTAATGCCCGGCTTCAAAGCTAATTTTTCTCAGTGTGATAATAAAGCTGAAGCTCAGTCCGTCTTCATACCTTTACAGAAGCTTTACCCAGGACCGTATCATCGTGTCCTTCTGACTGACTCACACAGAGCACCCTCAGGTCCTGAGCCCCGTCCACCTGGAAACACAGCTCCTGTTTGACAGAAACAACGTGGCGTTAACACCGACGACGACTAAAGCAGCGTCCCAAAGCTGCAACACGTCTTATTTTAAAGCCCTTTGATCCTGGCTACCAGTTGGATTTAGTGTCGATTTTACTGCCACTGATCATGTTTAAAGCGTGGCATCGTCTGGCCAGAGCGCCGACTTTTCTAATCCTCCTGAAGCCCGACATCATGTCGGATGCTGTCTAGACATGAAGATGTCATACACTGTACCCCCCCCCCCTGGACTCAATCATCTGCCTTTCATATCAGCTTTAACTCCCTTTTATTCAACTTTATGTTGTAAAACAGTAACTAACCTGGTCCCAGTGTGGGTTGAGGCTGTGGACTGATGAGTGTGTCTGGGCTTGTTTATCGTAAAACTCATAGCCGTCCACTTCCACGCACACATACACACCTGAAAGAGAGAGAGAGTGATCTCTAGTTCATCATTCAGGTAGGTCCTAATTGGTTATTTGGTGTTATTAGAAAAGAAAAATCTCATATTAAACATACAGCCCGGTCGCTGCACGCCGCAGGCAGAGTGGACGGCCACACTCAGAGTCCCGCACAGAGACTCCTCGTCTTCCACTGGTAGAGAGACAAAGACATAAATATCCCGAAGCTCGTTGGATTTAATCGTCCCGAACAAAAGTGAAACGGAGCGAGACGAGAGAAAGACGTAAAGAAAGTGCTGGAGAAGGTTTGTGGACAGCATTAAAAGATCAAAAAGTTCCAGTAAAGCTCCACAGAGTCGGTGTATTAGGTTTCAGATACAGGATGTGATTCCGCGGTGGGGAAAAGAGGTCGACAGAGAGAGACGGTGGTTGTACCAGCGTTTGTGCTGTGAAGTGGTGGCTGCTGGGTCATTCTCAGTTTCACACATGCGCTGGTGAGGGTGAGCAGGTCTGGAGGGACAGTTTCTATATCTGATAAACACAAAACACACGCAGGAAATATGTGAACACCAGTCAGCTTACAGAACCACAGTGACTGATGGAGAGATAAAACACCGGTCCTGTTAATAAGAGGCTTATTAGTGATGCTAGTGCTCCAGTTTCTATTTGACAATTACAGACTTAAATCTAGTTGAGGTAGTTCTCGTAGCAGACGGTTGCAGCCCTAGTTTTTACAGTTACTCTTTCCATAAAAAAGGAAACTATACCAAACAAATACATTTTAGGTGTGCATTTATACCATCATTGTGAATCACCGTTAATATTCTTATTATACTATTGAGGTGACTACTGTGATCTACTGAGTTTGGCAGATCAGTCTTCTCT
Organism: Sebastolobus alascanus; assembly: GCA_916701645.2. NCBI lineage: Eukaryota > Metazoa > Chordata > Actinopteri > Perciformes > Sebastidae > Sebastolobus > Sebastolobus alascanus. The sequence goes on along the minus strand of CAKAOJ020000001.1, from coordinate 11,086,857 downwards.
ATTAGAGCAACAAACAAGAGTGGTGTGGCTTTACGGATTTTGAATTAAAGATGAAATAATATCAAACCAATCATGTACCCATCACGCATAAACGCAAACACTTGATGCGTCATAATGTTGTGAAATCTTCTTGCTGTTGTGTCTCAATGTTGTTGTTGAATATGTACTGTCTTGCAATGTGTTTTTATGCAACAATGTTAATTTTCTTTTATTCTCTGTTTCCTGCCCAGGGACTACAGATGTAAATTAGCTCATAGCTATGTCTGGTACAGCTAAGAAGCTGGCAGAGACTTTAATCCACATCCAACATATTTTCTATATCATATAGTCATTTTTAAACCTGTTTACCCCCCAAAAAAGTATTTCTTGCCAGCATCAGCAAGGCTGCAACTTACGATTATTTTCATTATTTATTAATCTGACGATCATCTTCTCAATTTACAGATTAATCATTTAGTCTATACAATGTCAGAAAATAGTAAAAATGCCCATCACCACAGTTTGCTGAAGCTCAAAGTGATGCCATTAAATTGCCTGCTTTGTCTGACCAACGATCCGAAAGCCCAAAATATTCAATTTACAATCCCATAACACTGCACAATTTGTCCAAATCAATCGTTTCTCCTTAAGTGTGTGAAGTAAAGACCCATGTTGCACGTTGAAGGCGACACTTAGACGAAGGCGTTTGGGTCCACAAGACATTTCAAGATCGTTTCTCACTTAAACACTGTTGACCTATAGTCACAGCTACACTGTCACACATTCCCTCCCACTCAACTTTCACTTACTACTTCTCAAAAACCAGCATGCTGTTGTTGACGCCTCTCTGTTGCTGCTCCCTAACAGATGACTTGAATTCAAACATGTAGGCATTCGGCCACAAAAACAATAGCAAGAGATTTAAGATTAAGTTGTGACCTTACTGTCTGTGGTGAGTTTGTGAATGGCTTCTCTCCATTCTTCAAGCTCATGCAGGGAGGAGAGGAGGAGAGTGTGACTCTGCAGTGAGGCGAAAGAAATTGTTTGAATTTTAGTCGTTTATTATTCAAAAGTGCGACTTAACTGACAATATTAGGGTGTGCATATATGTGTGTGTGTGTGTGTGTGTGTGTGTGTGTGTGTACCTTGCCACTGGGGCTGTGCAGCTCCAGTGTGTAAACAGGGGAATGTGTGAGCAGCATCAGCTCCATTTGCTCCAGTTTCTTCTTGCTACGAGCTGCCAGAGCCAAACCCCGGGACCCTTTCCTCTACACAAAACACATTGTTGTATTTCACTTGTCTGTTAAAAAACACCATCGTCATACGCTCTTCTCTCTTTGTAATTGATCACACAGACGTACCGCGTGTTGCCGTAGCTGTTGTCGGAGGAGGTGCATCTTGGTTCTTATGGTGTGCAGGCGAAGCTGTGCGTCCGCTGAACGTTCTTGATCCGCAACCCAGCGAAGTTTGAGACCAGCGAGAGGCAGATACCAGCAGAACCTGTACTGGTCCGGCTTCCTGGAAGAACACATGCAGTCTCTTAGAACAAAATGTAGACCACATTTCCCACGAGGTGCTTTTTCTCTTGCTTGCACTCACCCTTTGGTCGCGCGTTTGAGTCTGGTGCACAGCAGGAGGTCGGTGTAGAGGAAGAGGTGACGCAGGCTGCGCTCCCCCTCGCTCGCGTCCACCACGAAGCCGTCACGCATCAGCTTTCGCCTCTGGGGTAACACCCAAACACAACACAATGTTCTAGGGTGCAAATTGATGCTCATATATGTCGCAACAAGCGTGCACATGTATACACAGATTTTCGTGTGAGCCTCACCATGCCGTGACTGAGCGTGACCTCTCGTTTGCACTGCGAACTCTCGTTGATGCCGGACAGGAAGCTGCGGGACAATCTCAGAGCTTCCTGTAACAATGTGTAGTCGCCGTGCTCCTCTGGCGTCGTCTTCACGAGGTCCTAGAAGATCACAGAGAGGTTGCAAAGTCAGAAAGTGATCGGAGAATAACCGGTAGAAGCTATAAAGGTTCAGGAATTGATCGATGATCTCACACGCAGCACTAGTGTGGTCTTGGTTACTCGGTCCAAAGGTTTGTACAGTAAAGCTGTAAAAACAAAGACAGCAATCAGATACTGTCGGCCAACAAGTTATCAGAAAAACTCATTTAGAGTACATACCTTCAAATGTGTACGTAGTCCGAGCTTTGTCTGAGCCGTTATGAGACATCATGCTCTGGAAGAGGGAGAGATAAAGTGAGACTGGTTGGGATAACCTTGTTGTGACAGTAGGCGTTCCTCTGGAGGTGCAGAGTTTGTGGTACCTGGGCCAGGGTTCGGAAGAGAGGGTCTGACTGTGTGCACTTGCGAACAACTTCAACAGCTTCCTCGTAGTTTCCGATGAAACCACCGTACAGACCGATCTGGTTCACCTGCGAAGGCAGAATAACGGATGGATGAATGGATGGAGGGAAGGAGTAAACACTATCTTTTCTGCTGCCTTCAAATGGGGTCGTGTTTACGGCGTTCACAAGTAGAGTCCACATGAACGCCCTCTTGGGGTATTAACAAAGTCGTGAGTGGGAAATGTCCCGAAAGCTCTTGAGTCCTGACGTGTTTGCTGACATTTTCAGAAATGGCGGAGGCCATGGAAGTTCGCTTTTCGGTGAATGGTAAGCTCATATGTTGTAGTTTTAGTCGTATAGAGGTTTTTTTTCGTAATTATATAATATGTCTGAGGAAAACGTTGACATTCCCAACGGCCTGCATTACGTTACGCACCTGCTAGCTTGCTAAATTGCTAGCCTCGGTGGATACAGACGCTGACATGTTGCCGTTGCCTAGCAACCGTGTTCTCACGACTTAACCACATGAATGCCAAGCATATTGTGTACACGACTTCCCATGTCGTAACCACGAGCTCACAAGTTCCATTTGAAGGCATGATTAGAAAATTACGAAATATTTGATGTTGGCCAACCAGTTCATTTTAGTCACAAAACTTTCAACTTTAAACACGTTTGTAGATTTGATTCCCTATGATAGTGGGGGGGAAAGTGTGAAATGAAACTAAAACTTGAATAGACCTTTTTACAGCAGAAATTGGGACACTGCTGCAACTAATAACTTTGTTAATTGCTGCACTGCATTGCAGTAGTTGCTGGAACCAACCAATGTTAATGTTAACAGATATTAGTGCTTTTTTTTCTGCTGTGAAGTTAAAATGTCATCAAATTAGTGCTCTGCAAGATTTTTTTCCAGACTTGACAGGGTAAAAAAAAAACACCTTGATGTTCCAAACAAAGACAACAGTGAAATCCAGTCAAGAGTTTTGTGTCTTTTGTGTATAAACCACTGACAGTTTGGGTAAAGTTTATTGCCATTTTTATGTCGTGTTCTTGATGAAGTTATTTCAGCAATACTTCAGTAGATGCCTAATATTGGTAATTGATAAATGTTTTTTTGGCTTTGAATGGGCAGCATGACAGAAAGTCACAGGTGTTTTCACTCATGTTGCCTGATTAGGTCTCTTCTCAGCTTGATTGACATCTCCCTCACCCTCCTGCTAGATTGGTTGCAGCTTTTAGGGCAGGAAAACGTACTCCTTTATCATTCTTATTAGTGCTCGTCATTTGGTGACCTTACTTAATTAGAGTATTACTCCATCCAGCTGTGACCGGAGTTTAATCAGCCAAAATAACCGTGCAGGTGTGTGGGGCCATGACTAATTACAATGAAATACTAAGGATTCCATCGTAAAAACACATGCTGTCCAAGCTTTAAATTCAACCATTTAAGAATGATTTTGTCATCAAAATATTAAAAAGATATCTCACAAGTTACATATGAACCACACTTTGTATGCCAGAAGTCAGTCACTATGTAAGAGCTGTACTAAAAAGGACAGGCAGTCTCCAGGACGGGGCGAGGGAATAAATTTTTTTTTTACGTGAATGCAATCGCCAGTAGTAAAAAGCCAACGTTAGGCTATAGACGAACCACACCACAGTCGCATAACTTCACGTCACCACCTCAAAGGTAAAGGCGGACTAGTGTTCAGTTTGATGATGTGTTGTACAAGGTTGTATAAAGAGAACTGGATATAGTGCCGGAGGCGGGGCCCCGTTGGCATCACGTTACGGACGCGGAAGTTGTAATTCCACGGTTTGGCCACTACGAAAATTTGCTTCAAAGCCGCTCTTCCCGGGGGCTCGGTTTAGTAGTCTCATTTAAACCGCCCTTTTTAAGACACGTAAAAGCTTCAAAATTCCAGAGTGGGATATTTACGGACGTATTCTATATCGTAGAATGAAACGTCAAAATCTCTTAAGCTTGTGTTAACCACAGACCTTATTTCAGGCATTTAACCAAAAAACCCCTTTCAAAAAACCCATTGACTTCCAGACGAGGGAACCGGAAGTGCTAAAACGATAACTCATTTATGGGTTTTAGGACTAATTCCTGCAGCATGCTATATTGTTTCAGGGAATGTGGAGGATTTTAATGTACTGAGTTTACAAGCTCTACAGTTACAGACCAGTGCTGGGTTTTTGTTTTAGGCTGGTGCTGATTTTTTTGAGTAAATAACCCTAAATGTGACCATTTTTAGGCAAACAATGACATTCCTGACGTATGTCGTGAATTATTTGAAACATTTTTAGATCAACATGATGGGAAATAAGGGGATGTTAACAGTTAAATGAATATTTTCAGTTTTGATGCCAAGATTTCTTAGGGGGGTTTGGTAGAATTGAGGGGATTTGGACTAAAGGATTTTCAAAATCCTGGCACAGACGCTGTTTGGACCATAAACTGAAGGTTTGGGGTGCTTTGTTATCACTGCTTTGTTTTCTGTTCATTTGTATTAATTCATTCTCTTCATCGGGGCTGTCGTGCTTTTCACCATCAGCCTGAGCTCATTATCTTCTTATAAGAAATATAAGTGCAGCACAGCCACATGACTGCCAGGAGAGAGGAATAAAACAGCTCTGCTTTAACCCCCTTTACACACACACACACACACTGTCACACACTCATGTAGAGAACTAGCAAGACTGCTCTGCAAGCACAGGTGTTTTATAGGCCGTCATCAGGGTGTGGCCAGGTAAGCAGGTGTGTCCATTTACTCTGAGCATGGAGGAGTCCCTCCCTGTAGGCTGGCCTTCCTCAGAGCACACACAGGTGGAACAGATGACCATAACGAGCTGTGAAGCCGTGCTGCTGCTTCACAGCTCGTTAGTGTCATTAATCACACCTGTGCTTTACCTGCCGTGACCAAGTCCAAATGTATTGATTTGAAAATTTTAGTTTGGTTGTATTCATATAAAAACAATATATACATAACATATAACTACTTGAAAATGTACACAATGCACAAAAAAAAAAAAAAATCAGTAGAGTAAGAGATATGGATGTGTGAAGACTAAAAAATGAATTGAAATAAAATTAAATAATATAAAATAATAAAGCCTAAACGACATAAAAAACATTGTATGATATTGAAAGGAAATTAAAAAAGAAAGGGAGCCATTTAAGGCAAAAAAAGCATCACATTTTAATTAATTTGAGCACAAATAGTTTCAATGTTATATCAATGTTCATATATATATATATATATATATATATATGATATTGTCAGACATTGTGGGATAAAATGATTGTTCCAACTTTACGTGAAAATAAGAGTGGGAAAATGGATGTTAAAGTACTATTAATTGTTTTTTGGCCACTTGGGACAACGGAACGAGGATTCCCTAATCGAAGCATGACACAACACACACTTACTAAAAGTTAACATAGTTAGTAGAGAACTTACCATTTTCAGAAACAGGTCCCCCACCATCAGCCCAAAGCAGGTGTAGCTCATCTCTGCTTCCTCACTCGGGCCGGGCTCAGCGAGCCGGGCCTTCAGGCCAGAGTAGAAGCTCTGGTGCATGTCTCTGAGCTCGGGCACCTGGTAGAAAACAGTCCGGACCTCTTGACTGGACAGAACTGGCTGGGAGGTCCCGGCTGAAGCCCGCAGAGCCTTCATGGGCTACAGGAAAATAACACATTTTAGCTGTACATGCAGAGAGGCTTAAAGGCCGACTAATGTAGGTGAGAGTGTGCAGAAGAGGCGAGAAAAAGAAGAATGTGTGAACATACTGAATCGAGTGCACAGTTCACATGCGTTTCAACGGCCTCTCAACTCTCAAACCACCGCTGAATAACAGCGAGCGTATACAAATATACACACCCACACTGCTGAGTGACAGCAGCACAGACAAAACATCGACTTTCTGAATCATTTCTCACATCCACATTTGGGTTTTTTTAGGTCAAATGAGTCACATTGTGTGAGAATACAGAAACAGGGGGTTGCTGTTCATAGCAGAGAAAAAAAAAAAGAAAGAAGACATTGATAAAGAAAGCACACTCGTTATTGCACGATGGGGGTCAACCCTAATAAATGATATACATCTGAGCATTTCTTTGCCCTCATTACCTGTCAACTTAAAAGCTAATAATAGCAATGACAATTTAAAAAAAAAAGGAATAGTTGGACATTTAGGGAAATACACTTATTCGCTCTCTTGCGGAACTTAAATGAGATGATTGATGCCACTCATGTCTGTGCAGTTAATATGAAGCTACAGCTAGCAGTTAGCTTAGCATAAAGACTTGAAACAGGGGGAAACGGCTAGCCTGTCTCTGTCCAAACGTAACAAAATCGACTTACGGGCATCTCAAAAGCTTACTTATTAACATATTGTTTGTTTAATCTGTGGAGAGCTACCGTTAGCTAGCATTAGCTATATTCCATGGCCGAGACCAGTTGCCAGGCAACCAGCAGAGAATCCAGGAAGTTACTGGTCCCAGCCATGAAATAGTCAGAGACAGGCTAGCTGTTTCCCACTGTTTACAGTCTTTATGATAAACTAAGCTAAATGAAGAAATGATAGTGTTATCAAACTTTTGAGAAAAAAAAAAGGGGAACCTCGTCTCCGATAGAGAGCAATCCATTTTTGGTTTAAGAAGGAAACTGAACAATGAAGACATACATCTTGTATGACACAACGTGAACCACATGCACGTGACAGCTGCTCACATACTCAGATACACTAAAAAACTGCTTTACATTCATGTGAAGTAAAAAAAAAAGAAGGTTGTTGGAGAGCAAGTTGGACTCAAAATAAGGGTTATTTGCCGATTCTCCTTTAGGCTACATGTTAAAAAAGCAGGTTTCGTTTTGTATGTGGTGACAGCAGAGCAGCAAAGAGGAAGTTTAACTGTAATAATAATTATATCGACAGGGGTTTTTCCCCTTTTTGCAATATGGAATAGCCCAGAGAATAACACGCGTTGACACCTCAGCCTCTAAGTTTTGATGCTGAAATAAGAGAACTTATTTTCCTGTTTGTGTGTGTATGTTACCATCAGCAGGGCCTCCAGCTCTCTGAGATAAACCTCCTCACTCTCCAGGATGCCTTTCAGGACCACGAGCCTCCTCTCCAGCATTTCCTGCGGGCTGCTTAACGTCTGAAATCACAGAAAATACACCAAAGTCAGTGTCAAAATCAGTGTCCTGACAATTCATTCAGTCAGGGACACTGCAAATGCTGCAATAGTGGCAACAGTCATCATTACAATAAGGAAAAGTCAGAGAAAGTTCAGTGAAAAGATTCATAAGGATAAAGATATTCTACAGAGTCATGATTTAGTGAATAAAAAAAGGTTTTTGAAGATGAATCGGATAAACACTGATGATCATTATATCATCACACACAAAATGTATTTCTCTGTAAATGACTTTTTGGCGAAACAAAAGGACTTTGCTCATGCATAGGCCATATGACACATAAAACATTAAGTATTTCCTTGCCACCTTCATCAAATGTGCACCGTTTGTGGAAAACAGAACTTCACTACTTTTCTACGTACTGGGGCCAGAAGAAAACGAGGAAGTAAAGTCAATGTCGACAAAACACAACGGTTAAATTTACAAAGTGTCTGTTTAATATCACGGCAGCTATTCGGCTATTTACATCTGGCCTAGTTGAACATGCTACTTAATTCAAGAATAGTTAGCTAGTTGAAGGGTTTTCTGCCAGAAAGCACTTTCTAGCAGAAAGATTTAGTAGTAGTAGTAGTAGTAGTAGTAGTAGTAATTCTAGTAGTAATATAAAGAGCGACGAAGTATAAGCAGAGAGTAGGTTGAGGTGTTGAGTTTTCAGTCCCATTTTGGTTAGATTTAGGCAACAAAACTACTTAGTTAGGTTTAGGAAAAATATACATACAGTATCTAATGTGTCCCCGGGTCGGGTGCATATAGCATTGTTTGCTATTGACACCTGGGTGCTAATAGCATCTGCCTTAAATTGATTGATTTTTGTTTTTCGTTTTATTCCCTGTCTTTTTTTGAAAAATTCTGATAGAATAAAGGTCTGAAGTCATTTGGACATTGGGGCGTATATGGCTCCACGTATTGCTTTTTGTACTATGTGGTATTCTTCAAAACGTACTCAAATATAGGTCGATGAATAGCCGATAGATGAGAGAACTTGATTCTTTTGCAAAATAAAAGGAATAACTCGAGGACCTTTTTTATAGTACTGATATGTTTTAGGGTGCATCTGTACATCTCCACCCCTGAAGCTCCATGCATCCCTCTCTACTTTACAACTGGGATCATAAAAATAAAAACGTTTTTACATGTGCAATGCGAAGGAATGCAAACTCACGGGGGTGTCGGGGAAGTCAAAGCTCTCGGGGTGGAAAGGAGTGAGCAGACAGGACACTGCCTCCTCCTGGAACACATCCTCCTCCAGGACTTCGGTCTCTGCTTCAACTACAACCGACACAAACACACACAATAGTAGTAGTACGTGGGTATCTGCTTCCCCACTTAAATGTGGAAACATTACTGTTGTTACTAAATGAACAAAAAGATAGCTTACACTTTAAAAGAATATCACAATTTGAGTATAGATTATGGTGTGTTCTCAACAAACAAAATGAGTAAATGACACTTTTCAGATTGGATCTTCCAGTTTTTCGAGAGAAGAGAATCTGTAATGCTTTATGAATTGACATTTTCTTAACAGAACAAAACACTCCGTCCCTCACCTGGCATATGCTGCGACTCCAGATAACGCACAGCCTCCTGGTAGACGTCCATCGGGGCTCGGAGGTCTTCTACTTCGTTGTGCAGGCTGAGCTCTGGAGACGCTGCATGTGAACAAACACACAAAACTTCCTCTTTCTGTTACGGGCGCGCAAAAAAGGGGAAAATACAGCTTCCTGTCTGTCCGGTAAAAGCCGATGAGAAGTGGCACCTGATGTTCAATCCAGTCCCACAGTTGCACTTCACTTCCTGTTAATGTGTCCATTTCAACATCTGTTGTTGAGTATTTACTATCAAAACTTCACCACCGAATATTCCGTCATCAGTTACTGAAATCATGACTGTTTTCTCCCCTTTAACTAGCTGCTATATCACTCTACCATATTATAATTTTGACAATAGCCTCCCTAATAATCAGGATGTAGTTTTTTACCAGCCATTATCAGTATACAAGTTTTAAAAATGTACATATATCTGGTGATAAATGTGTAAAACATAAAGCATATCGAAATGTTACAGTCAGAGTAACAATCAGTCTCAATAATAACATTTACCAGAAGCTACTGCATATTAACAGCTAGTGCAATTCACATAATGAGAAGTAAATATAAAAAGTATATAGCGTAGTGTATACAATATTAACCTGTGGGAATCTAATTAATAGTACTTGCTGAACCTGTAAAATGACAATTTGAGAAGCATTTAGCAGCCCTTACCAAGTATAAATATACTAGCAGCCCCAAAATCATATCGATTATATAATTATGAATCAAATAGAGGTTTAAAAATAAATCGTATGTGGCTGTATATTCCTGCATTAAACATGAATGATTGGACACAGTTTAAATGGAGCTAAGAGCCTGTTTTTATAGTGCAACGCTGCCCTCTACAGTACAACACATGTTAACACAGTTTCATTTCTGCTACTTTCACTCTAGTGTTTGAGTCTAATCTGTTGTTGTTCATACAGTTTTTCTCACCAGACCTACGTGACAAATGTGACTCCACCACCCCACAGAGGCATTTCCTGTTGGGGCGTGTAAACTAATACTGCTACTGCCGGCTGTGGTTTGTGGTTTCATGAAGCCAAATCTACTGTATGTACTGACACTCTTTTTTAAGAGCAAAATTGTTTCTAAAGCAATGACCAATACATAGCTTTGACCACGTAAATTTGAGATCTATTAATATATTTGGAGTTTCAAACTAACAATCTGCATTTTGTGTCCACATCAAGTATAAATCAAAATACCATTTTTGCTTTTATGTTAACCGACGTGATCAAACCTGAAAAATCTGAAAACATTGGTAACAAGTTTTTGTCTTTTTCTTGTCTTGTAAGTTTTGTTTATTTAAAGATCTGTGTTAACAAGTTCCACTCCTATGTTTGGAGTTTTGGTGGTGGGTCTTCAATAATTCATTATTTGTCCACTTGGGGGCAGAAGAAACAAACACAACATCGACACATCATCAATTTTTAAAGTTGATATGTTGAACTTGTTTGCAGATAGTTGCTTATTTACACACCCAGCAGTTAAAGAGCAACATTAACATTCATTTGAAGTCGTGTTTGTGTCCAACTGATGAATATAAGTTAGTTAGTTGTTTGTGAAAAAAGGTAAAATAATGATAATAATGTGTATGTTCGAATTTTCAATTAGTTTTGTTAGTTTAGACTTTTCGATTTCATTTCAGTGTGTTTGCTCGTTTTAGTTTAGTTTCAGTTTTTCAGAAAGGTTTAGTTTTAGTTTTTTAGTTTTTGTTTCTTTGCAAGTTTCTTTGAATGTAACTGTTTTTAACTGTGCTGTTGTTGCCTGGTTGTCTGCTTTCTTGTTAATGATCTTTTTGTGTGTATTCATTCTGTTAAATTGTACTTTCGACATCACTGAAAATGAGGGCATGAACTCAGGGACTCCCTGAGGCTCCCGCCCGTTCTCACACTTTCACTTTCTCCTTTCTCCACACTTTTCCAGAAACAGGAAACTGAAACTTACCTTGATACTGGAGGGGGGGAGAAATTACAAATTTGCTGAGCTCAGTGCCCTTCCCAACAAACTCACGGACTTTGTTCAGTACGAGATGATCAAAGCCGACGCCTGTGATAAGCACTCCTTCAATAAAGAGGAGAGCTGTCTGGAATTGGCATGAATAGCTGAACAGTAAGTTATCAGTGACACACAACCCATGATACTCAATAAAACATCAAGTGCTGTGCAGATAGAGACAATAAAACAGAGGGGAAGTGCCAAGCAATAGAATGTGATGAAGCTGCATTTTGTGATAACTGTAACCAATATAAGGAAGGATGTAAATAAGCAACTGATTATACAGAAGTCATTGGTCGGTTGAAAGGACATTAGGGTAACTTGGAAATGTTTCTGTTTCTTAATGAAGCAAGATTGAGGAACTGAAAGCTCAGGACAAACCAACACGCTCAGATTCTGGGCTAACGGTTTTCCATTCGCTGTCAGACTTTCAATTTTATTCTGCAGATAAGAAAATAAACAGAAGGAGGAAGTAAGAGATTTTCCTTTACCTAACTGAGGAAAGATTTTTGGCATAAACACAGGAAGCATAAGTGGCATTAAGTGATCCTCAAAACAGATCTGTTTTATGTCTATGGCTGAAAGGAACCAAAACATGAATTTACTGGTCTGTAATTTCTTAATAGTTTTATTGAACGCTTTCTGAAAAGACGAACAAAGAACTGAAGGACGGAGAAGAAAAGAAAGAAGGAATCTATTAGCAGAATAATAATAGATAGATATAATATTCATATGCAGGGTCTGAAATAAATTTTTTTCACTGCTTTCCACTGTGGCAGGCAAGTCTTTTTTTTTTGTCTGCCACTCAGAAATTTTATCTGCCACTTTTGAAATCTCTGCGCTAAATGAAGTAATAACATTTTAGATCTGATGTCATTCAATGTTCGATATATTTTACACAAAAAAACATGATATGCATGGTAAATTACACTTTACTGTACTTTGTTATTGTCATCTATAGTGGTTGTTTGCAAAAAAACACAAAATTCAAATGATTATGTTTATTTAAATATTTGCTTTGATTAAAAAAATCTTGGCAAGCTGCTTAGAGCTAGTGTTAGGACGTTAAACAGGTCATAATTCTCTCTCTAATATCTATTTTATATCACTGTGAAAACATCTCCTTCAAACAACTGGATTTACTCAAGTTTCTCGCCAAAAACGTACTTTTACGAGATTACATTTGAACACATCATGATAACGTTGTAATTTACCTTCACCCAATTATCATTTTTCCTGAGCAGCGTATGAACGCCTCATAATAATAACTCAATGGCACCTCCGTTAACGTTAGTAGCTCCGCTATTTAGCCAAGCAGGACTGTGATGCCCATCAGCTGCTAACAGGTAACGTTAGCTTTATCAGGGAAATAAATAGGGTGCGGTTCCCTCAGGTTTAGTTGCGCCACGCTGTTGAGTGCTTTTTTTTTCTCTTCACCGTGTCTCCGGTCCCAAACAAACTGAAACATGATACAGCGTGCGTATGCGTCATTGTGCAGCGTAACTGTGGGAAAACATCAAATCAGAGGAATCCAGTCTGATAGGCATGAGATTCCAAGGAATTGGACAAGTAACAACCCATTCTAAACGGGAATCGGTTCTCTATTCCCAGACTATATCTGGCAAATACTTATTGTCATTTAAACTAGTTGATGGCACACCGTTATAGCAGGCTTCGTACATATATATAAACTACTTTAAATCCTTTTCCACGTGGGTTTTAAATTTAATTTGTCTGACTGACAAATAGTAAACCCTTTATCGCTGCACCTATTTCTGATGTTGTGCCAAAGCATTATTCTATAAATAGCTGACCTCACTCCCTTTACCTTTTTAGTATGTTTTCTTCTAAATTAATTAATTAACTGAATTATATAATCATGCAAAATTCTGGATGGAAACAGATGTTTTTTTTTTTTTACTTTGCAGCCAATTAAATCAATCATTAAAGTTCTTTCCTCTCAGAGTGCAAACTGTTAGTCATGATTTTGTACAGACCTGTAGACTAGACATGTTGCACAAGTAAAATGTCTCAAACAGTTTTGGGACATGTCCTCTGGTGTAAACGCAGGTGTCAAACCAAACTTTCACTTCGCGAGAAAAAAGAGAGAAGTGAGAAACCGTAAAACGTTTGTGATCAAGACTCCATGAAAAGTAGAGTTTTTAGCTGGTTGACAGAATAATGTGATTTTGTAAAGATGTTGCTGGCTGGAGCTTGTGAACTGAAATAGCAATATTTTATTGGCCAGAGAGAATCAGAGGTCAGGCAAGAATCTGACCTGACATCATACAGCATCAGAACATTCAACGTGTTAACATTCAACTAAAAAACATCTGGCTTTAACGGTGAATCGCAGGCTTCGAACAGCAAGTCTAAAAATAAAAATCTTGACGTTACAAACGGCAAATCAATCCTATGAACTGTTTATGATGCTCAGTGCTGCTAACTGCTAAAAGTTGGTGTGCATGTGTATAAAAGTGATCAGATGGAGTAGTAGGCATTAGAACATTAAGAAAAATAACTCGTAGGCTGTGTGGCAGATGTTACTATTCCCTCAGCTCACAACCAAAACGGTTGCGCCCTATCCCCTCATGACCTGCGTGGTGACCACTGAGGTGCTGGACTGCTGGTTGTTCCTGATCTTCAGCTCGCGGTTCATCTGGCACCAGACGAAGGGGTAACACCAGAACAGCTTGCAGCAGTCGTCACAGAACGAGCCCTGCAGGAGGAAGAAGAAGAAGAAGATGAGAGAGATCCTCCAGTCGTTGAAATGAACGACACACAGTCTCAAAACTATGGCGCTCAGAGACTAATTTAGAGACATTTTATTTATTTAGCAGGATATTTACTGACGCTTGAGATATAATTGAGCCTGGCTGCAGTCCAGTTGAGTAGTATTAAGGTCTTTTCAGACCAAACGCGAAGAATTCGTGCGAATAAATCACACGTCGATTTAAAAATTCAAACCCATCTATCTCTGTGAGCCTATTCACTCCGAATCTGAAACTTTAGCATTTCATAATGCAGTTGGGGGTTTTTTCCGCTGCTGTTTCGATTTCTGCGAATTTCGGATGTCGAAAAAAAAAACCCAACCGATAAACTAATGACTTTTGCTCATAGGATCGACAGATTTTCTCGGACGTCAATGACATAATTATGTTTATGGAGAGAGAAGGTGGACTATTTCACGCAAATTGTAAGTTATTTGTAATAAATAATTATCATGAATGAAGCTTCGACGCTTCAAGCTATCCGGTATTTTATCCTCTTATTGTTGTTACCAGCAATGGAAGCAATATGAACTCACTGTCTTTCCTCGAGAAATCCACAGAGCCCCCGGAGGTAAGCTGGCCATTATAAACCGACCATTAAGCCTTGTATTAAAGGCCATGTGTCACATAATAATAAACACACAGGCTACATATGATCCAGTCCAGTCAGGAATGATGAAACCAGTGCAATAAGCTCAGCATTTACACTCGTTACAATAAAATGCTTCATGGGAAATGCGACCACATCGTAACTTTTCTACACAGACCTGCACACTTGGAATAATAACGAGCCCCGTCTCCACTTGAGTGTGGGTTTATTATAGTAAGAACAACTTGTGCATCGATGATTGTGTGACGGCGCAAAACTGTAATTTTCGGTGGAATGTACAGAATGCAAATATTCGTGTCGGCCTTGGTGTGAAAGGCTTGAACCGCAACAGATACACATTTTCGTTTTTGTTCCCGATATGAAAAGGCCTTTACTTTAATTTTCACTTGGAGGCGGCAGAAACAAGCTGTAACAACGGACCGATATGGAGCCACATTAGCAATCATTTGGAGTCATCTTTGTGTCCAACTGGTGAATTACTTTAGTCTCCTCTTAGCTCTGCTTTGGTTTCCATCCCTGAGAAAAATATCTGTCTCTTCAGCTGTTGCTATATATATTTATATAAATGCTTCACTAGTCACTAAC
The DNA here is from genome assembly GCA_916701645.2 of Sebastolobus alascanus. Classification (NCBI taxonomy): domain Eukaryota; kingdom Metazoa; phylum Chordata; class Actinopteri; order Perciformes; family Sebastidae; genus Sebastolobus; species Sebastolobus alascanus. Next base: position 11,071,760 of record CAKAOJ020000001.1, on the reverse strand, counting down.
TGCTCTGTCTGTCTGCTGTGCAGGTGCTGTGCAGGTGGCGTACAGAGCTTTTTTTTGTGCTAAAAACGCAAAACAAGGTTGATGAGCAGTGGAGCGTGAAGCAGAACAAGGCAATTATAATCTAATACCACCAGTCATTTTGTATTCAACGTACAACTGATGCTTTGAGCAATCACAAACAATCAGTTGCTCTCATAATAATGGATCAGAATTCAGAGAGATCAAAGGTTCCGTTTGTAGCTTTACCAATGTTTGAATACTCTGAATACTGTGCCCTGAACACACACCAGCTATTGTGCACATTATGTACAGTACATTATCCCTCATAAAAAAAAAGGAGTGGCCCTCGTAAAAGCAGAAGAAGAAGAACAAGAAAGTCATGTGGTTGATCCCCGAGGGGAAATTAAATATTGTTTTTTCGCCCGGTCACAACAACAGTGATGCAATGAAAATGCATCACGCTCTGCAAACAAATATCGAGTGTGTCTGTCCAACATGTAAAATATATTTGATGATACTGATCAGATTTGAATGAAACCTCAGCGAATGACACTTGTTATTTCTCTCTCCTTCATAATTAGGATTTAGTACAAAATCTTTGTTAACACCTATTACCTACAGTAATATCTCTAAATTATTGAGCCAAATATTGTTACTCAAAGTCTCTCAGGATGCTAAAAAAGTGTGTACTGGGTGTAGTTTTAATCTTGGCTTAAAATAAGTGGAGAGGAGTTTTAGTTTCCCCCTAAACTTTGGAATAGTTTATCTCTCACTCATCAGATAATCCAATTCAATTGGCATTTTTAAAGACATCTCAAGTTATATTACTTGTATTTATATTTTTCTAATTTCGTTCTTGTTTGCTTCTATTCTGTCTGATATATTTTTGCTAAATGCTTTTATTGTAACATTGTAGCTTTCGTTTTGATGAGTGCTATATTAATACATATTAATACTTGACAATATCACTGCAATAACATGTTCAAAATGACACCAATAGGCCTAAAAGTATGCAACAACTGTTGTGTGGTTGTAAGCGTAGAGTACATGCACATTGAACAGTATTTAAGTAGAGAAATTGAGGAAGTGTTACATCTCACAGCTGCACGCCACCCAAAAGTAACCACCACAACTACATTTTTTGTTATTGGATGTTACAGTTCCTATACAGGAACTTCCTCACTTGGTGCGATGTGACTAGAGACATTAAACTACCACACTCTTTGCTGTGTTTCTTAGAGTAAAAATCCTCAATCTCTCCATGGACTTACATGTAGAGGCAAGACAGAAATGAAACCTAAATTATCCAAGTTTTCTTACTCACATCTAGTTTTATTAGTGGTGACTAGAGTACAACTGCACCATTTATAACCAAAAGCATACGCATAAGATTTAGTGCAAATACACATAAGTTCACTAAGAAAAGGCACACTACAAAGATCAATCTTGGGACTCTAAAGAGTCATTATCCACACCCTTCTGTTATCTCCGCTATCTATTTTGCAAGACCGCCGTCGCTGCATCCTGTGCTTAGCGCCGCCCGAGATGATTGCGATTGGTTTATCGGAATGATAATGTGTGGAGCCAGACCTTTCGACTTTAGTGCTGAGGAGACGGGCCTGGCTATGCGAGACTACCCTGACACTAACCGCGGTCAGGTGGCGTTCGCTTCTGGTGTCGTCGATCCAGGGAGGAACTTGGAATGCTGCACTAGTTAGTCTCGCATAGCCAAACCTGCTGCACTTATAACCAGAGGGTCCAGGAGTACACTTGTGCATCACTGCAGCATTTGGCAGCGAGACTTTCCGGGGATGTTAAGTTACTCTTTAAGAATCAGCATTGGATCATTCACCTTAAAATCGTTTTTTTTTTTACACAGGCCCTAGCCGCGATTTTTAAGCGTAACTCCCCTCCCTCCCCGAGCCAGACTTACAGGGATGTTGTGGCGCTCTCTAATGGAGGAGCGGAGCAGGCAGGACACCACACAACAGAAGTCCAGGAGTGGCATGCCGCAGCACCAGCCATGGTCACCCGCCGTCTGACACTGCATGCAGGGGAAGCAAAACATGCCGCAGCAACCTTGAGGGCAGAAGAAAAGAGAAATAAGAAGAATACATGAACTCTGACTTAAAGACACACATCACACTTGTTTTGGGTGTGTCCTCTTGGAGCACAGTTATACTGAAGATTGTGTTGAAATCTTGGAATTCACCTAAGTTTCATATTGCTATTTCCCAGAATAAAGCGACCAACGCAGTGACAGTGAACTTTCTTTTTGTTCAACTCAATTTTTAAGAGGAACTTCACCAGTTTCAGTTTCAGGGGTCATTTTGAGTACTACTCGTCCCGTGAAAATGATTCATTAACGGCGGCTCTGGAGGAGCTTTGTGAGGTCTGAGAAAATAAATGATGTCTCAGCAAAGCCGTAGGCTTGTTTTCAGAAGTGCGGGGGGGCTGTATGCTATCTATTTCCTGCATTTATATACATTAAATCAATCCAGCAAATAACAAATGATGATAAAGTGGTTATTGTGCTTTTAGTAATGATTATAAAACAAAAAAGGCTAAATAGTTTCCTTTATAGATACATGATACTTTGCTAATGTTGCATTTGCATTGTTTGTCTTTGACTGATTTTAGCTTCTTTTTAGAAGAATATTAGCAGTCAATAAAAATATTAACACAAAACCCTAACCCCCCCCCCCCCGAGTAGTTTGCAAAACACTCACTGCTGCAAGGTAATATCTGAAGATGCGTGCATCAGTATTTTTATCAACTCTAATCTGGACTACGGTGGCTGGACAGTCGGAGGACGATGTTCACAGACACTTTGATATTGTGTGAAACTTACAGGTGCCCATGTCGCTGCAGCAGTCGCAGAGGCCGGTGCTCCATGTCCCAGGGTTTTGGGAAGTGGTCATCACTGTCACCACCTGGCCTGGCTGCTGCTGGTAAGCCATGGCTGAAAGATACAAGACAGAAATGGAGAAACTGGGGACTTCTCCACACACGCAGGAATCTCTGGGATTTTTCTATGCTTCGTTAAGTCAGGATGGTCACAGATTGGTTTTGAAGCTATACCGTCCAAAGTGTTGCTACTGAAACATGTATATATCTGTGTTTGTGTAAGCTACAAGAAAGACCTAGTGTTGTTCACACAACAAAGCTATCATTGTGATCGACCGGCAAGTTGTGCAATGCATTTCCCTGCATTTTAAGCAGTGCATGCTAGGACAAGCTTTCAGATCTCTATTTGCAAAAAAAAAATATGTGACACCCCTGATGTCAACCCCCAACCAACACCTTTTGAACAAACAGGAAAGGAAAGTCGACAGGAAATTCATAGTATTTCTACCTCAAGGTGCTGGTGTGACTTGATATGCTTGGTTTACTGGATTAGTCAATGATAAACTCTTCTCAAGTTATTCTGAAAGACATGTGCTTGTCAATGATTGCTGAAATCTTGATATAAAATTGCATAACCCTACATTTTATCTATATTTCCCACCCCTAATGTTCAGGTGTCATAGTTTTGGCCAACCAGTGTATTTGAGCAAACACCTTAAAATGCCTTCTAGTAGCCTTAAGCTACCAAAGAATTGTTTCTAATACCATAATCAATCGATCAAAGTAGGAATACCGTTTAATAACATTGAACCCGAAACACAATTTAAATGTGACTTTTTCACACAAAAAACATAGTACACTTAAATGAATGCTGGTTTTTTTTTTGCTAGTTCACCCACTACTAGCTATGCCAAATCTAAAAAAACAGCTAGCACCATGTTCCTGTGTAGCATTAGCATAGATTAACCCTCATTGTTCAGCTAGCTCGGTCAAGTGCAGCACCAGCTTGAAGTTTCAAATACAACCTTTAAGCACTAAAATTTTAAATATAACTTATTTTCTGAATCCTAACGAGAGTTTAACCAACGCGAAATGTCTCCTACTTTTAACTTTTATTGCATAGAAGTCACAAAATCATCTGGGCAAGAGCTTCAGATAGAAGCTAACGTTAGCTAGCTAAGAAATTCAGAAGTCCATGCCTCACACCGTTAGCTAACGTTAGCTGCTAGCTATTAACAATTTTAAAAATTATACTTTTAAATGATTTCTGACACGGTTTTCATTATGTAGTTATTATTTAGCACATTCCCACCGACTGCACCCTGAAAAAACTTTTTAAATTTCTTACAAAAAACTAGCAGCTTTTGTATAAAGCAGATTTCTATAACCTAACCTTAGCTAACACTCATCTGC